>CAUYON010012367.1:0-18058 GCA_963573935.1 Arctocebus calabarensis | reverse complement strand
ACTTGATCAAACTAAAAAGCTTCTGCACTGCTAAGAACACTGTAAGTGTAGCAGGTAGACAGCCCTCAGAATGGGAGAAAATATTTGCAGGTTATGCCTCAGACAAAGGTTTAATAACCAAAATACACAGAGAACTTAAGCATATTGGCAACAAAAGGGTAAGTGATCCCATCTCAGGGTGGGAAAAGGACTTGGTGAGAAACTTCTCTAAAGACGACAGGTGCATGGCCTACAGACACATGAAGAAATGCTCACAATCCTTAATGATCAGAGAAATGCAAATCAAAACTACTTTGAGATATCATCTAACTCCAGTAAGATTAGCCCACATAACAAAATCCCAAAACCAGAGATGTTGGCGTGGATGTGGAGAAAAGGGAACACTTCTACACTGCTGGTGGAAATGCAAACTAATATATTCCTTTTGGAAAGATATCTGGAGAATACTTAGAGATCTAAAAATAGATCTGCCATTTGATCCTATAATTCCTTTATTGGGTATATATCCTGAAGACCAAAAATCACATCATAATAAAGATATTTGTACCAGATTGTCTATTGCAGCCCAATTCATAATTTCTAAGTCGTGGAAGAAGTCCAAGTGCCCATCGACCCACAAATGGATTATTAAATTGTGGTACATGTATACCATGGAATACTATGCAGCCTTAAAGAAAGATGGAGACTTTACCTCTTTTATGTTTACATGGATGGAGTTGGAACTTATTCTTCTTAGCAAATTATCTCAAGAATGGAAGAAAAAGTATCCAATGTACTCAAGCCTAATATGAAGCTAATTTATAGCTTTCATATGAAGGCTAAAACCCAATTATAGCACAAGAATACAGGGAAAAGGGAAAGGGAGGGGAGGGCAGGGGGGAGGATGGGTGGAGGGAGGGCAATTAGTGGGATGACACCTACAGTGCATCTTAGCAGGGTACTGGTGAAACTTATTAAATGTAGAGTATCAATGTCTTTATATAGTGATCAAGAAAATGCCACGAAGGCTATCTCTAACAGTACAATCAAAATATTTCTGATTGTATATGAAGCACATTCTGCCCTATGATTGCACCAATGTACACAATTATGATTTAATATAATTATTTTAAAAAAAAGAAATGCTGTTTTAAGATTATCCTAATATCAAAATACTTTCATTCATGTAGTAAATGTACTTTTACGCTAAAAAAAAAAGTTCCAGTGAAGTATTTTCAAATAAAGACAGTGTTATCAGTGATTTTGATCTAAAGAGGTATTTGTGCTTTTAAAAATATATATTTTATAGGATATATTAATCGTAAGGAAAAACTGTAAGGGAAGGAAGTCAGATTCTGTTGCACCATGAAGATATTTTAGAAAATAGTTTGACCTTCAATATATAGTCAGAAATAGCTGCTGTAATGAGAAGGTTAAGGCTGTCATTATTAAGTAAGGCTTTATTTATTTACAAGAAAATTATTCTTGAAGATTTTAAGTTAATAGAAGTAGAAAATTATGTAGTAATAAGAAAATTGAATCTGCTTAGGCATGTAACCACCCAACTCGGTCTGGCCCCAATAATTTTTTTTTTTCTTTTGGACAGATTCTCGCTCTATCACCCAGGCTATGACATCATCATAGTTCACTGCAACCTCAAATTCCTGAACTCAACAGATCCTCCTTCCTCAGCCTCCCAAGCAGGTCATTGAGCTTCAGCTTCCTTCCTTCAGCAAGTTACCACTGTGCTTTTCTCACAAAAAAATTGCCCCTGAGCAATTGGTTGACCAGTCTCTCTTTTTTACACTTTTTTCCTGGTTTGTTGACTGTCCTTTATCATTTTGTTAGAGCAGTATGATGGCTTGAGGTAGTCGCCAAAGTAATTGAAAATAGCAAGTCAAATTTTAGCAAGAAAGGAAAGTTTATTAACAACTTGCACAGCAAGCCAGACCCTGCCCTAGTGAGGGCAGGCTCCATGGAAACTGCAGTTGTGAGTTTTGGACATAACTTTGAGGAGTATTGGCCTTTGCTTGGCAGTCTCCCAGGGTCTTAATTAACTCTGTTCTCAAAAACAACCCACCTGCAAGGTTTCTATTAGCCTCATTCTCATGATAGCCCAACCAGATCAATCCAAAATAGCTAACTGTATTCACGATCCACCCTGCTCATATTGAGGTAACTACCTAACAATTTCTCCTGTACCTCCAAGACTTTTATTTCTCATTTCTTTGTCTGATCCATATATATTGATGTTCCTGAAAATGTGTCGCTTATTCTTTTATCCAACTAAAACATACATCTACACCGAAAAGTCATGACTATTTCTTGTGTGACATGCTTATTTGGCCATCTGGTATAACTTGGGAACTTTTTCTGAAAATGACTTTTTCACTATATGAAATAAAAGATATAAGATCATATGATAGTGCAGAAAATATAACTTAAATGTAGTTATAAAAATACAGGAGTTCCTACTTTATCCACAAGACATGTATTCCAAGACCCTCAACAGCTGTGTGAAATCTTGCATAGTCTTATACCCAGTTGCCATCAACTGGAAAACTTTTCTGTTTGTGTCTTCCACACACACAGTTGTTGCCCTTACCATCTTAATTTAGCGCTCATCATGCACTGTGGCCATAATTTTTGCAGTTTGAAGTGTGACAGCAAAACTGGTACAAATTTCTCTTTCCTTGTTCACCATTTTAAAGATAAAATATTCATTTATAGAGCTTAGCTTCCTCAGCATCCTTTTTTTTATCTTATTAATTTGAGAATTCTCATCTTTACATTTTAAGGCTTAAGGCTTCTGTTTATCAAGTCCAATTTGCCAGTATAACAGCTCTTATGATCTGAGGCCTCTATGAAATAAAATAAAGGTTATTTGAACACAAACACTGGACAAGTGGATAGATAATTCACTACCTTCTGGGCGGGATGGAGAAAGATAGCATGAGATTTCATTAAGGTATTCGGAATGGGGCAGAATTGGAAACAATAATTGTTTCTTGAGTTTTCCATTTAATAATTTGGAACCATGGTTGCTTGCCAGTAACAAAAGTTGTGGAAAGTAAAACAGCGATGGGGGGACTAGAGGCTTGATGTGTGTTGACCCATGTGGGCTTTTGTCTCCCTCTGCCATCCCTGAAACTCAAAACAAACCCTTCCTCTTCCTCATCCTCCTCATCATGAAAATGATGAGAGTGCAGACTTTTATGATGGTCTGTTTTCATTTCACAAATAGTGAAAGTATTTTTCTTTCTTACGATTTAATAACATTTGTTTTCTCTTGCTTTATGATAAGAATACCGTGTGTAAGACATGTAACATAAAAAATGTGTAAGTCAAATGTTTATGCTGTTGGTAGGGCTTCAGTCAATGGGAGACTAGTAGCAAAGTTTCTGGGAAGTCCGAAGTTATCCATATATCTTTTATTTCAAGAGGGGTCTAGTGCCCCTAACCCTTGCATTTTTCAAGGGTCAAATATGTTTCAAGATACTTTATTAACACACATTCAAAAATATAGAGACATCTCATAGGTACAATAATTTCAAAATAATAAGCATCACTAGTTTTTCAAAGCTTCTATAGTAACTACAATGTAATATGCAAGTATCTCTAATTTATATTGGTGATTTCATACTAAGTTATCTATAATAATATATTGAAAGAAATGATATTTTAAGAGGTTAAAGAAAATAATGATGCATTTTTCCCTTCAAGAACCTGACTGTGATGCATGGATCCTTTTCATTCATCTCCTGTTTGCTCATATTTCATATCATAATGCTTTCTAATAGTTTATCGTCTTTCTTATTGGTGTGATTGGAAATTTTTTGAGGGAATAAACCTTTTTGTGTTTCATGACATTACCAATGTCTCATCAGTAAATATTTTAGAGCATATCAAATAGATTTTGGTTTTCATTGCCAGTTACTCACCATGCAGGCAATTGCCAGTGAAACTCATCTTTTTCCTATTATGCTGTGAAGTGTTACGCATCATAAGAGCTGTGACAAAATCCCAAACAGTCTGGTCCTCCCAACTCCCTGGAACCAAGAAGAGTGTTTAGGCACTCTCTTATGTTCAGCATCAATAAATAAATAAACTTAGCCGGGCGTTGTGGCAGGTGCCTGTGGTCCCAGCTACTCAGGAGGCTGAGGCAAGAGAATCACCGTTGCTGTGAGCTGTGATGTCACAGTACTCTACTGAGGGCAACAAAGTGAGACTCTGCCTGTAAAACAAAGAAACAAAAACCAAATAGATAAATAAACCAATTTTATGTCTCATAAATCATACTTGAAGAAGTTCAAAATGTTCTTAGTCAAGGAGAGGTAGATAAATAAATTGTGCCTCATTTAGCACCATTTTTCCACATAGAAAATGTATAAGAGACACACAAGTGAGTAATTGTGGAATTCAAATGGAGAAATGGTACTAGGCAAGGTAAATTTGACCCAATATTCCTCTACCTTAAGAAAATCTGTAAAATGGCACAGCTCTAATATTTCTGAAAGACATACCTCTTAATTAAACAAATCGATGAATGCTTAGAAGGAGATGCTTCAATTGGCAAGTACTTTTTGCCATGTAGACATGGTCCCTGGTATAAAGAATTACTTCAGAGTAAAACAATGCCAAACAAGTCACGTGTCGTGATATTCCAAGCAATTGCCACTTAAAAACCTTTCAGATTAGCTACCAAATGCTTTAAGGACCACTCAGTAGTTGTGAAAAAATTAAACATCATGTAAGAGTTAAGATTGCACCTGGTATTTGGAGTAAAATTGAGTTTCTCTCCCCATTTTGTTTTCTGAAAATTTACAAAGCCTTAATTGCAAGCAATGTGCTAATTCAGAAAGATCAGCCAACTTGGAATTATAATTTGCACTGTTGGGTTTGTTTGCAAATAAAATAAAAGCAAGGAGAAAAACAGATATGATTATGAAAGACATTGCAATTGGAAAAAGATTAAACATTATTAAAATATCATTCCTAGGAATTAGAAATGGTTCTATAATTAATAACCTAGCAGTTGACTGCACAAAATGCCACAACATAAATTAAATTTTCATTTGTGAACAGAAATATTAGGTAATGTAAAGAGAGAGTTTGGATTTGCCTGCCACTGAAGAATAATAATTGCCTAAGGGTCTACATTCAAAATTAAGACACATATCTGGGTGAAGAGAAGGATAATTTGTTTGGTGTGCAAATATTTTTTAACCCTGGACTGCTGTTACAAAGTGAAATGGATGCAATTTCCATTTCACCACCACTGGAATCAGATTACTGTCACTATTGCCTATATCACTATATGTACTAGAGAAAAATATATGTATACTTTTCAGAGAAAAAAATTCAATATAAAGAGGTCATATTAAAAAAAAAAGTGTTCCTTGGCAATATAAGAGTTCAAGACAATGTTACCCAGTTGGTTTTTGAGAGAGAAAAGCATCTAAAAGGTGTTCCCACCAATTTGGAAATAATTTACTAGTATGGAATTATTATTTAAAAACTGTATTACATTAGAGTAATAATTTATAATAGTTTTATCTTTGCGACGGTGCCTGTGGCTCAAAGGAGTAGGATGCTGGCCCCATATGCCGAAGGTGGTGAGTTCAATCCCAGTCCCAGCCAAAAACTGCAAAAAGAATAGATTTATCTTTTCAAGACATTAAGCATTTATTTTATAACATTTATATTCTGAATATTAAATGGTATGTCAAATAATAGTATGCTTGTCTTATTCCCAAACAAAAATTTAGAGAGTTTATTTGTAATTGTATATGGTATGCCAGGGTTTATCTTAAAATTTAATGTATAATATTTGTAATTCTAAAAATATATAATTTATTACATGTGGTCAGTTTGTTTCAATTTTTAAATTGCAAATTACTGATGCCCTTTGCCTGGGTCTCCCTAAAGACTGTGAAGGCTGCCTCAAGTAACTCAGCATTCTCAGCAGAGAGGGAGTTTTTATTAACTGGAGTGCCAACAATACACCAGGTACTCCTCACAGGCTATCTAATCAGACTCTGAAATATTGGTGAAAAGTAGAATATTCTATCTAAGTTATGGATGAAAAAATTAAATAGTATATAGATTAAATAATCTAATTATAAATTTTAAACCCACATGTGTAGTAGTTTCTAGCTCTACCATAAAGCCAATCTCTTACAAGATACATTTGGTTCTCAATATTACTGATACATTAAAATTCATAATGCCAACTATATCACAACATATTATTGTTTATTAAGTTCAACAAATTTCCCAACTCTTAGACTAGGAAAATGGAAAAATTGTAGTAAATTATATTTCTTGACATTGTAGTTGTTATTCTGGATTTTTAAATCTTTATATGGCAAGTTAATGATGTCTTAGCAATTACTGGTTTTCATTTCTAGAATGCTGATTTGGGGTGTGAAGGGAGTGTTTATGTTAGGATCTTTCAGATCAAAATTTCTGCCCTGCCCTCCTAATCATAGAATTCATGAGTTTCTAGAAAAGACTTGAGTTTTGGGAGTTCCTTATATATTTAAAAAATTAACTTATTAGGCATAAAGTGTGCAAATATTTTATCCCATTATTGAGTTGCTTTTTCCTCCTGTTGACTGTTTTCTTTTATGTACAGAACCTGTTTACTTTGATGTAATCTTCGTTGTCTATTTTCTATTTTGTTTCCTAAGTCTTTGATATAATATCTAAGACATCATGGCAAGAGCAATATCAAAGTTTTCCCTTATGTTTTTTCCCTAAGAGTTTTATAGTTTCACAGTATGACTTGATGTCTATGTATGTAAGACAAAGGTCAAATTTCACCCTTCTTGCATGTGGATATACAGTTTTCAACACTGTGGAAGAGACTAATCTCTTTCCATTGTATGTTCTTTGGGACTTTATCAAAGCTCTGTTGACCATAGGTATGTGCATAAGTATTTCTGGGCTCTGTCCCACTGGTGTATATGTGCCAGTACCTACTCTTTTAAAATCACTGACGCTTTGTAATATATTTTGAAATCATGGCATGTGAGGCCTCCAGTTTTGTTCTTTCTCAAGATTTCTCTGGCTATTCTGGTTCCTTTGTGGTTCTATGTGAATTTGAGTAAGATATTTTTCTGTGTTATAAAAAGTGCTATTGAAATTCTGATGGAAACAACATCAAATATATAGATAGCTTTGGTAGTACAGACATTTTAAGAGTATTAATTCTCCCACTTCAAGAAGATGAGATATTTTTCCAAATATTTTGTCTTTAATTTTTCTCATTGTGTTTGTAGTTTCAATATACAAATATTTCAGCTCCTTGGTTAAATTTATTTATAAGCATTTCATTCTTTTTGATGCTATTATAAAGGAGTCTTTTTTAAGTAATTTTAGATAGTTTGTTGCTAGTCTATAGAAACACAACGGACTTTTGCCTATTGCCTTCACTGAATTTGTTTATTTGTTCTAACAATAATTTTTGGTTGTATTTTGTTTTGTTTTATTCTTTCTGGAGTCATTAGGAATTTGTACATATAGGATCATATCATCCACAGAGACTAATTATACTTCTAACTTTCTGGCTTGAATTCCTTATGTAATTTTTTTTCCATGCCCAATTATTCTAGTCTAGGTCTTCTAGTAAATAAAATTGGTAAAAGTGGGGATTCTTTCCTGGCTAATTGATGTTACTATGTGTCCCAGCACTATGCTGAATAGAAGTGCTAAGAGTGGACCTTTTCCTTTGTTTGTGATCTTAGATGAAAGCTTTCACATTTTCACCACTGAGTATAGTGTTATTTGTGGGCATATTATATATGACCTTTATTTTGTTGAAGTATATTTCCTTTATATTTAATTTTGGATCCTATTTTTTCATCAAGAAAGGGTGTCAAAGTTTTACAAATATTTTTCCTGCATCTATTGAAATCACGTAACTTTTATCTTCATTCTCTTTATGTGATGTATCATATATAATGATTTATATATAAGTAATTATAATTGCACTCTAGGGAGAAATCCCACTTGATAGCCGTATATGATTCTTTTAGATTTATGTTGATATCTCATCAAGGATATTGGCCTATAATTTTATTTTCTTGTAGTGTCTTTCTGGCTTTGGTATCAAGGTAATGTTTGCTTCATGAACTTAGTTTGGAAGTATTGTCTACTTCTCAGTTTTTTGGAAGAGCAATTCAATAATATGTTCAATTAAAATGGGCAAACCACTTCAATGAACATTTCTTTAAAAAAGACATATAACTGGTCAACATGGAGACGAGCTGAAATAAGAAGTGAAATGCTAGAGATAGTAAAGTTTTAAAAGACACCAATATGGGAAGAGTTTACTTTTTAGATTTATTGAGTGCTTACTCCTATCTAGAAATTTTCTAGACATAAAAAACAGCATTGAGCCAAAATTAAATTCTTGCATTCATAAAGCTTACATTCTCCAGATATGGAGGACTGACATTGGAGAAAATACGCAAAGGCACATAAAAATATAATTTACATACAAATACATATGCAAATATGTTCGACATCAATAATTATGATTATTGATGAGCAAAAAATCAAAACTAAAATGGTAAATAATCTTATCTCTATTAGAAGGCTATGAACTACTTAAAAAGAAAAGAAGATAAGTGTTAGTGAGGATGCGAAAAGTTTGGAACCCTTGTACATTGTTGGTGGGAATGTGAAATAATATAGTGCCATGGAAAATAGCATGGACTTTCCTCAGGAAATTAAAAATTACACTACCATATTATCCAGAAATCCCACCTCTGCATATATACCCAAAGTTTTGAAATCAGGATCTCAAGGAGATATCTGCACTCCCATGCAGAAGCATTATTTATAATATCTAAGTTATGGAATCCACTCAAATGTCCACAAAGAGATGAATGATATATACATAGAATATTATCCACCTAATAAAAATAAAGAAATCCTGCCAATTGCAACACATGAATAAGACTGGTGAACCAACAGTATCCTATATATGCTATATGAAATAAGCCAGGCAAAGATAAATGCTGTGCAATTTTATTTGCATGAGGTATCTGGAACAGTCCAATGCACAGAAACAGGTAATATAATAGTGGTTTCCCGGGCATATAGAATTACTTAAATGGGGAGCCATTGCTCTCTCAATGGGTTTAATATTTCAGTTATGCTTGATGAGTAAGTTCTAGAGATCTGTTTTTCAACCTAGTGCCCATCTTTAAAAATACCCTATTAAGTACCTCAGAATTTATTAAGTCTGTAGATCTCATTAATTGCTTTTACACAAAATAAAAACAAAGTGACACAAGGAAAGATTGCAAAGTGCTCTATGTGTCTATTTCCTTAATCGTGGCAAAGATATTTACAAGTGTCTACATATGTCCAAGCTTATGGAATTTTATACCTTAAGCATGCGATTTCCATGTGTATATATTACACCTTTATTAAGCTGTTAATATAAAATAAGAAAAGGAAAAAGGGAAAAAAGGTACCAGCATGTCAACCAAGAAACTGCAATTCAGTGCATAGCTATTCCCTGATGTAGGGTGGTATGTGAAGAGTTGGTGATATATGAGGGGAAAAACTAATGGTATTAAAGATTAGGAGTTCATTTTTTAAAAAATTACTGAGTGTTTGTTAACATGAACAACTATTCTAGACCTGATTAAAAGCAGTGAGCAAAAATCAAATCCTTGCTCCTATAAAGTGTACATTCTCCAGAAATGGATGACTAAGTTTGGAGATACATGCAAAGTGATGTGACATATGTAATTTACACACAATTAAACAGTGACAACTATATGGAAAACAACAAAGTATGACAGAAAATAAAGTGAGACACTGCAGTGATTACGAGCTTTCTTCTCGAGGGTAGTCAGATTCTGATTGGACAGAAAAGTGTTAGAATTTAGGGGAGAAGTCATGTGGATACTGATGAAAACATGTTGCCAATAAAGGAAGTGACAAATCCAGAAGCTTTGAGAAACCTGTGTGCAGCTTGTTTGATGAACAGCAGGTCAGGATGGTTGGAGGAGGGTGACAGGAGTGATAGGAGATGAGGTCAGGCTGGTAGGGAAACAGATCATGCAACACACTTTAAGTCACGTGGTTATCTGTAAAACCCTACCTGCCACACGTGCCTGTGTGCTCAGGGCTTTGGACAAACTTTAGCCTGCTTCTACCTGCATTAGACTTTGTATGTAAAGGTGACCACAGACCCCATACTCAGTCTTTTTTTTTCATCTCCTTATACAGATCTGGGAGCAGACTGGGCTCACGATCATACCTCTCATTTTGTAGTGTTTATTTTCCCATTTTAAAAAAGGGAGGGGGGAAACAAGGAAATGACAAAGAAGCTGGGTGACTCTCCTGCACAGTCAGAAAGAAACCCAGCGAGAGAAAGAATTGGCTAGCTTGTGAGAAAACATGAGTAATAGGGAAGAGGAATACAGGAGCTCCCAGAAGCAACACAAATCTCCACGTAACCCAAGGCTGCAGTTTATAAAGCCAGCTCCAAACTCAACCACAAGCCACCAGATTTCAACTCTACTAAAACGTAACCAATCCCCAAGAATGGGATTTCAATAGTGGCAGCCTGCTGTTCTGCAGATATCTTTTAACAATCATGGGTTTAGCCATTTAGAAGATGGCCTATTTCTGCAACATCTTTTGGTTACTCCGTAGCTGCCAGTGGCTGCCCCATCATAATTCTTTGATCAAGAAAGTGCAATGCTGCCAAATCAGAGAATATATTAATCACTTCGTATTAATCCATGCTGTCAGACTATTTTTAGTAATTTTTCATTCATTCCTCTCTGTAACTTTCTGTTCCCCTGTAACTCCCTCTTTGGTTCTTTTTACTCCCCCTTCTCCTCTTTTTCTCCCATTTAAATCCCTCTTTGTTTATTTCTCCATTTTTTTGTTCCCTTTTTATTCTTCCTTTCAGTCACCTTTATTTTAGCTGAAGTTAAATTCATTTTATAGCTATAGTCTGAATGTGTTCCCTCAAAATTCATGTTTTAGAGTCCCAACCCAAAAGGTGATGGTATTACATTATGGGGCCTTTGGAAAGTGATTAGGTCATGAGATCTCTGTCCTCATAAAGGAGATGACATTAGTACATTTATAAAAAGGCCCAAGGGAACTCAGTCTCTTTTTGCCCCTGTGAGAAGGCACTATTATTTATTTAGTTTTCTTTCAGACCGAGTCTAGAGGGTCATGGTGTCTGTCAAGTTAGCTCACAGCAACCTCAAAGTTCTAGGAGTAAGTCACCCTCCCACTTCAACCTCATGAGTAGCTGGGACTGTAGGTACCTGCCACAGACACCAGATATTTTCAGTAGTGATGGCGGGTCTCGCTCTTGCACAGGCTGGTCTCAGACTCCCAAGCTCAATTCATCCTGCAGCCTTAGCCTCCAATAGTGCTAGGATTACAGGCATAGGCCACTGTGCCTGGCCTTGGAAAGTTGCTACTTATGGACCAGAAAATTAGGCCCTAACCAGACATCAAATGTGCCAACCCCTTAATCTTGGTTTTCCCAGCCTCCAGAATTGTGAGCTATAAATTCCTGTTCCTTATTACCTGCCAAGTATATGGTATTTTATTATAGGAGCATGACATCACTAAGACACTTTCCTAATGTAGCAGACTAGGTAAAATTTGTCTTGTTGCCACTCTCTAAAATTAGGGATTTTGATTTATACTTTGATATGGGAAGTCATTGGAAGCATTTTAGCAAAAGAGTGACATAATGAATACTGTGTATTTCACATACAAATATCTCTGATGTAGGAGATAATGGGAAAATTTAAGAAAAGAGGGATATTTTGAGTAACCCCTGGATTTTCTGAATTCTTCTGAGCCAAGTCTAAGGCCACCAGCTAACCCAGAAGAGCTTCCTTTATATTCAAGACTCAGAACCAAAGAGAGCAGAGACTCAGGAGAAGGGAATCACGGAGTATATCGCTACATCTCTTCGGACCTGGAAACCACCATATGGGAGTGGGGAATATATATAAATATAAATAAATAAATAAATATATATATATATATATATATATATATATATGTTTATATGGAAAACATCATACAAGGTCACAGAGTCCAATATGCATATAATGGGTAATAAACTTGGGACAAAATTAGCACATACCTGGCACCCAAGACTAGCCTTACTCAAAATGTGAATGGTATTTACCCACTGTAGTTTCTATGCTAGTTCGAAGGACACATGCTCTAAAAATATTTGGTCTCAAGTCCCAAAATTCCAGAGTTAGGTATTATCTTTGTATTTAGCATTGCCTTTTCTATAGCCCACTGCCCTAATTTTAACATGCCTGTAAGTATAGCATGTTAAGCGGCTATTCCCTGTAAATAAATTTATAAATATATTTGAAAAGCAGATCAGAAAGAAAAAGCCAGATTCCTAAAATATGGAAGTCAAAATACACTGATATAGGGTACAAGTGTTAAAAGATTGGACAGTAAATGAGCCACATTCAAGGCTTGCCTGCTTGATAGTTTTGCCAAGGCCTGGCCAGAGGGCAGAATAAAATCTTGAACCAGCCAAAGTCAAGAAATGGGATTTTTTTCTATAAATATGAACAGAAGAAACTAATTGCGAGGAAAATCACTATAGAAGGAGCTATTTAACAGTTTTATTAAGGAACATTTATAGCAATAGCTGACATTTATCAAGCAGAGCACTTGTTATAATTGTCATAAGCTAGCTACTATTCTTAGGTATGCACACATGTGTACATATATGTATGTTTATACAATGTGTTCATACGTGTGTGTGCAATTGTATATATGTGCCTATACATATATATTTATTTAGTCTTCGTCTCAACTCAACCAGATAGATAATATTATTATAACAATTTAATATATGTGAATTGAAGCATAGAAAAATTAAGGGATTTTTCTATCAAGACCATGCAGCTAATATCTGAGTTAGCAGAATTTGAGCACAAACAGTCTCACTCAAGACTTTATAAAATGTAAGATTACTAAGAACATATTAAAGGAACAGCACAACGGTTTGTGGCCTACAAGCATTAAAACCAGTTCATTTCATGCTAATGCACTTTTATGTAAATATAATCTTAGAGTGTAATTGATAACAAAATCACATACATGTAAACACATACACATTGCAAAAGAGAAATATCTGTATCAGCAAAACAGAAATATCTATAAAAATGTTTAAGTATCAGAATATAACTGTGCTGGGGAAAGCGACTCAGTATAAGTAAAAACATTTTGGAGCGTGATTGAGGAATCCTGTTCTTCCTCAGCAGGATTACAGGAGTGTGGTAGTGAGTGTGAAATGATAATGACAGCCATCTTAAATCCTATGTGAAACAAAATTAATATACGTACGTAACAGCCAGCACTTAGCAGAGAAACAAGGAGGAATATTACATATTTGCATCAAGGAAAATAACCTGGAACATTTGTTTTTGTCCTCATTTTAAAGTGGAAATAGCATCATACTAGAAATGGGGGTTTAGTTTCCAGCATTACCTTTTTGATAACAGTAGAATATCTACTGTGGTCTTTCCCCCAAGGGAAGCCTATAAAATACTTGGAAAGTTATAGGCTCTGTTATAATGGAAAAAGAGAACAAAAAGCTTCAAATAGAAAATATGCTTTCATGCGCTCAATGCATTTTGAATTATAGTACACCCCCTGGAAAACAGCAGGGACCTACTGCAAACACGCAGTTAAGACTTTACAGCCACTCTGAGTAAGTCTCTGTTTTTCCTATATACAATGTAAATATAATACCACCATTTATTCCATATATTTTGGTTAGGAAACAATCAGATTTCTGACTTTAAAAGAAATGGATTTCTTGGTAGTAAGAGTCTGTATTATCAAGTCGGAATAAAATAGCAATTTACCCACAAATCAATCACACATAGGGGGGGAACCACTGTTCTAAATTATGTAACAAGAGTAAAAAAAAATGCTTCTGAAAGAGTCATTTGGAATGAAAGCTTTACAATTACTTGAATATCTATGCCTTATATAAAGTTGCAGGAAAACAAAATATTTTTAAAGTGCTGATTACACCTACATACATATCCTCAGAAGGAATTGCATTAGGATGTGGGAAAGAGAGCAATGTTGAGTGCTGCTTTTGCTTAAATCTGCCATATTTCTTGTAAAAAAGAAGCAACCATATGGCCCTTAGAGCAACATACTGGTCCTTGAAGACCACTATTGGCATCTGTAACTCTTTCATCATTTAAATTAAGCAGATATGCTCTGTGTTGATGGCAAGCACACATCTGCCTGAATCAATATCCTCAAATTCTGATGACGGCACCTGTGGCTCAGTAGGTAGGGCACTTGCCCCGTATACTGAGGGTGGCGGGCTTGAACCTGGTCCTGGCAAAGCTGCATCAAAAAAATAGCCGGGCGTTTTGGCGGGCTCCTGTAGTCCCAGCTACTCGGGAGGCTGAGGCAAGAGAATTGCCTAAGCCCAGGAGGTGGAGTTTGCTGTGAGCTGTGATGCCCCATCACTCTACTGAGGGCAACAAAGTAAGACTCTGTCTCTAAAATAAATAAATAAATGACAATAAAAAAGAAAATGATCATGACTTATAATTAAACTCCTGGCTCTTTCCAATGTGAAATCAGACACCCAACAACAACAACAACAAAAATGAAATAAGATATATTTTGTTGCTTTTTTATTTTAAAAGAAAAAAGACATGTGGCATAGGATAAGAAATAAATGAATAGGCTCGGCCCCTGTAGCACAGTGGTTATGGCACCAGCCACATACACAAGGGTGGCAGGTTCGAACCCAGCACAGGCCTGCTAAACAACAATGATATCTGCAACAGAAAATAGCCAGGCATTGTGGCAGAAGCCTATAGTCCCAGCTACTTGGGAGGCTGAGGCAAGAGAATCGCTTAAGCCCAAGAGTTTGGAGGCTGTTGTGAGCTGTGACACCACGGCACTCTACCAAGGGCAACATAGTGAGACTCTATCTCAAAAAAAAAAAAAAAAAAAAAAAGAAATGCATAAAGTTCTGAAGGTGTGATTTTTAGCAAATTACATTGATTTACAGAATAAGAATATAGAGAAAATAATCATCAACAAAACTAAGAATATTACCATTTTAAGCTATTATTTCTTTTCTTTCTATGACCTTGACAAAATTCCAAATGTTTGACAACATACACTATTGTTAAAACTATCAGCTAAACACTTTTTCATGTATTTGCTGGAGGGAAAGCAAAATGATTCAGCCCCTCTTTGTAAGAACTTGGTGATATCTAACAAATTGCATATGCTTTTTTCCCTTTGATCCAGCAACCTTACTTCAAGGAATCTGCTCCCAAAATACAAAAGGACAAATACACAAAGCTACTTTTCACAGAACCAACAATTTTCATAGAAACAGACTGTAAATAATCCAAATGTTGATAAATATGCATGTGGTTATTAACTTACTGCAAATACAGACCATGGAGTACTATACAGCTAAAAAAATAGAATATGCTTCAGTATATACTGTCATATTTATACAAAGCAAAGTGTAGAAAAATATTTTTATTTGTAATTCAGAACATTACATTTTTTTTGAAATACATACATAATTCCAAATTGTATATTTCAAAAAATTATATAAAGTTTTTAATATATTTTTTTTTTTTGCAGTTTTAGGCCAGGGCTGCATTTCAACCCACTACCTCTGGCATATGGGGCTGGGGCCCTACTCCTTTCAGCCACAGGCACCTCCGAAAAGTTTTTAGTATTTTAACTGTGTCTCTATTATTGAACTGAGCATGAAAATTCTCCCTCTGCCCCTTTTTTGGCACAAGATTTTGAAGTTGAAAAGAAATTTAGGAGGTTCATTTTACACCTCTTCTTATACTCAGTACATTTTGCTGGAAATTGTGGTTTTCATCTTAAAACTCCATTAAATAGTATCAAATCCAAAGTCAAATGTTTATACAGATTTTTTCCACTTTCCGCTATTTTTTTTTTTGCTATTATTCAGACTATGCTTTCTTTCCACCCCAAGTGATAAATTTGTGATTATGTGAGGAAATGCCCAATATATTGTTGAGTGTCATTACCTAAACAGTCATTATGAGAAATGCACTTCACAAATCTTTTAAAATTTCTCAGTTGTTGCCAGGTAATGCTTCATGTCTATAATTCCAACACTTTGAGAGGGCTGAGGCAGGAAGATACTTTAAGCCCAGGAGTTTATGATCAATCCGGACCACAAGGGAGACTGTGTCTCCATAAAAAAAAAAAAAAAAAAAAAAGGAAAGAAAGAAAAGAACATTCCAAAGACTCAACCACAAGACTCTGGGAAGTCATCAAAAAATACAGTAATGTCTCAACATATAAAATCAATGTCCACAAGTCAGTTGCCATTGTAAATGCAAACAACAGCCAAGATGAGAGGCTTAAGGACACAACTCCCTTCACCATAACCTCAAAGAAAATGAAATACTTAGAAATATATCTAACAAAAGAGGTGTAGGACCTCTATAAAGAAAATTATGAAACCCTAAGAAAGGAAATAGCAGAGGACTTTAACAAATGAAGAACATACCATGCTCATGGGTGGGAAGAATCAACATTGTTAAAATGTATATAGTTCCCAGAGCAATTTACCAATTCAACGCCATCCCTATTAAAATACCAAGATCCTACTTTCAAGACTTGGAAAAAATGATTCTGCATTTTGTATGGAACCAGAAAAAGCCTAAGCTAACCTAAGCTAAGACAGTTCTTAGAAATAAAAACAAAGCCGGGAGTATCACCATACCAGATTGTAGGCTGTATTACAAGGCCATAGTGATCAAGACAGCATGGTACAGGCACAAAAATAGAGATATAGACATTTGGAATCCAACAGAAAACCTGGAAATGAAACCAACAACTTATAGTCACCTAATCTTAGATAAATCAAATAAGAGCATCCACTGGGGGAAAGACTCCCTATTCAATAAATGGTGCTGGTAGAATTGGATATCCACATGTAAAAGACCGAAACTGGACCCAAACCTTTCTCCACTCACCAAAAATTCATTCAAGATGGATAAAGGACTTAAATTTAAGGCAAGAAACGAGAAAAATCTTCAAAGAAAGAATTGGAAAAACACTGGAAGATATTGGCCTGGGGAAAGATTTTATGAGGAAGACTGCCATAGCGATAGCAACAACAACAACAACAACAACAAAAATGGGATTTAATTAAACTGAAAAGCTCTGTACTGCCAAGGAGACAATAACCAAAGCAAATAGACAACCTACCCAATGGGAAAGGATATTTACATATTTTTGCATCAGACAAAAGTTTAATAACCAATATCTATACAGGACTTCAATTAATCCACAAAAAAAAGAAAAAACAATAACAACAACAAAAAAAAAACAATCCCATACATCAATGGGGAAGAGAGATGAATAGAATCTTCTCTACAGAGGACAGATGAATGGCCAGTAAAAATATGAAAAAATTCTCATTATCCCTAATTATTAGAGAAATGCAACTTAAAACCACCCTGAGTTATCATCTAACCCCAACGAGAATGGCCTGTATCACAAAATCTCAAAACTGCAGTTGCTGGTGTGGATGTGGAGAGAAAGTAACACTTTTACACTCTTGGTGGGATTGCAAACTAATACACCCTTTTTGGAAGGAAGTATGGAGAAACCTCAAAGAACTCAACCTAGACCTCCCATTTGATCCTGCAATCCCATTGCTGGGCATCTATCCAGAAGGAAAAAGAAAAAAGCATTTATTATAAAAACACTTGTACTAGGCTGTTTATTGCAGCCCAATTTACAATTGCTAAAATGTGGAAACAGCCTAAATGTTCTTCAACCCAGGAATGGATTGGTAAGCTGTGGTATATGTATACCATGGAATATTATTAAACTATCAAAGAATATGGAAATTTTGCAGCATTTGTACTAACTTGGATGGAGGTGGAACACATTATTCTTAGTGAAACATCACAGGAATGGAGAAGCATGAATCCTATGTATTCAACTTTGATTTGAGGACAATTAGTGACAATGACACAGTGGGGCATGGGGG
>CAUYON010012365.1:0-12208 GCA_963573935.1 Arctocebus calabarensis | reverse complement strand
GATACTTTGCTAAGGAGAACATGTTCCAGCTCCATCCATGTAAAAATGAAAGAGGAAAAGTCACCCTCTTTCTTTAAGGCTGCATAATATTCCACGGTATACATGTACCACAGTTTATTAATCCATTCGTGTATTGATGGGCTCTTGGGCTTCTTCCATGACTTAGCGATTATGAATTGGGCTGCTATAAACAATCTGGCACAGATATCTTTGTTGTTCTGTAATTTTTGGTCATCTGGGTATATACCCAGTAAAGGAATTATAGGGTCAAATGGTAAGTCTATTTTTAGATCTTTGAGTATTCTCCAAACGTCTTTCCAAAATTGATCTTTCTCCTTAACAAGGCCAGGTCTCCCGAGATGCCTGCTACTAGGCACAAGACCTCGCTTCCTCACCTTGGCCAGAATTAGGATCCTTGAGGGCCACAAAAATGTCAGGAAAGGCATTCAAGAAAGAGTCTTTTCTACTCTCTAGATGAGGTGGCTAATGGGGAGTGAAACTCACCCCTTAGGCAGTTCCACCTCCTAGGAGTCTCATGACATCCGTAAAGTACTGGTCATTTCCCAGCTCTAAATCCATATACAGATCTTAGCAAATATGAGGAATGGTTCTAAATAAATATTTTTACATACATTTACTCATTTAATCCTCATAAAAATTATCATTTTTCTATAATACGTATTTTACAAATGAAAAACACTAAGACAAAGAAAGATTAAATATCTCTTCTAAGGTCACTCAGCTGGCAAATGATGCCAGGATGTGAATTTATATTACACTGGGTTGCCTCTCTAAAAAGGAAGCAGTGCCCGGCTATTTCTGTGAACCACCCAGACCCCAGATAGAAATCTCCACATATTGGGCACACCCCTGTCTAGAACACAGCCTTTAATAAAAGTCCTTGAGACCTCATGGTCTTCCCTGCTAGACCATGATTTCATTTGAGATTAAGTGATACATAGCCAGCATCTAGAAGATGTTCAGAATTCTCTGAACAAAAAAGAAAAGAAAAGGTAAAGGAGAGCTTATTGAAGAGAACCATAAGCATACTTCCTCTTCTGCATACTTTTCTAATTATCTTCTAAGATAATCACTGTCAACTTTCAGAATTCTTTCGAAACAGCTTTAGTTCAAAGACAACAGATTTTTGCCAATGGTGCTTGCTACAATGGCATCCCTGACCCTAATGCCATGGCCTTCAATGCTAGGGTCCAGCCTCACAGGCTCCAAAGAGCCATGCCATCCACAGGAAAGCAGCCAGCTGCCCCCAAGCCAAGCTGCTGTCACTTCTTGATCACACAGAGAAAACGAGCTCGAGTGAGTCAGGGATTGGCCAACAATTCCCTGTTGGGTCACAGGCCTCTGGCTGCCCCGATCAACAGGAAACCTCAACATGCTTAAGTTGTTTTTAAAAGGGCAAGTCAAACAAGAGCCATCCCACATGTGCCTGGGCACAGATGAGAGAAATTCAGTGCCCAGCCAAGCCAATGACCAAAATGACTCTGTTCAGTGAAAAGGTGTGAACAGAATAACCCTCAGCCCTCCCTAGGGTAGGCAGCAGCAGGGCAACATGCCAGACTTGAGGCGGGGGAGATTCCAGCCTACTCACCATTGAACAGGCCCCAGGCCTCTCTTATTTATTTTACAGAACCATAGAAGCAAAAGGTCGTCAGCCCAGCCCCCTGAGCAAATTAGTGCCAGGGCCACACTAATGACTCAGCTATTCTCAACTAGAGCTAAGAAAAGATGCATTCAATAGAGGACCACATCATTTGTTAAAGCATTCAACAAATACCTACTATGTGCTGGGCCCATTTCTAGGTGCTAGATATAAGAACAAAGAAAACAGACAAAAATCCATTAGCTCATGAAATGCTTAAATTCTGGCAGGAGATGACAGGCACTTGGTGAGACTCCAAATCTCTCGGGAAGCCTTTTTAAACCTTTTTAAAGCATACATATCTTATCCCCTCCAGACATTTTAATATGTGCTCCCCTACCAAGGTAAGAATTCACTAGTCCAGGGCAGTGCCTGTGGCTCAAGGAGTAGGGTGCCAGCCCCATATGCTGGAGGTGGCGGGTTCAAACCCAGCCCCGGCCAAAAACTGCAAAAAAAAAAAAGTGCTTGTGCTTTCCTTTGCATGAACACATGTAGAGGACTCCAAGACCCAGATGATCTCTGAGCAAGATGATTTGCAGCTGGGGGCGGACCCTCAGGCAATTCATCCGCAGGTGCTCCTTGCAGAGTAAGACCCCAAACCTTATGCACGAAGTCATTGTCTAATACTCCCCTCACCTGTCTTGTGCTGTCTCAATAAAAAAAAAAAAAGAATCCACTAGTCCAGAGAACCACTGTTACTTATGGTAGTTTGGGGCATGACTTCCACCAATAGGTGAGACAGAAAATTAGTTGCGCATCGCCCGTCCATCTGATTCCAACATGCTTTCAGAAAGAACGCTTCAACTTCCCTTAGTTGTTCCAGCATGAACACATCTCTATAGGTTAAAAAATTTATCTCAATGTCTAGGCTACTTTAACTGAGATTTTGTTTCTCTCCCCTTGCGAAACACAAAATATAGAGCAAACTGGCCTTCTCCATTTAAAATTCTGTCTTTGGTATCACTGATGACCGGAGGTTCATGTCTTTAAGTGCTGCTGCTGGCCAGCCTCCCCACACAGGCCAGGCCTTATGCACTTCACCAGAAAGGGCTTGCCTATGCAGACCTTCAGCCCAGGCACCCCTGGGCTCATCACAGAAAAGGTGGCCTCATTCTCTCAGAGGTCTTAGGGACAAGACCTGGTAAACAATAGGTAAGACCCTGACTCCTGGGGCTGACAGTCTCACATGAGGGTAGAATTCACTGCTCTCTCTGCCTCTTATTATGAATGTACTCTGAGTGTCCTAGTTTTCAGTTCCTCAAAACTGGTCTATGTTTTACATCATAGAGCTGTCATAATGGACAAACTGGGCTATGGTTGTAAAACGACAATTATTACTAGTGTTTTTTTACCAGGTTATGCTAGGCTAGTCATTCTCAATAGAGGGTAAGAACATTCCAGACTTAGGGTTCAAGTATCAGTCTAGCCATGTATGTATAAGCTACATGACTTTAAGCAAGTAACTTTCTCCCTCTCTCAGCCTCAGTTTCCTGAACTATAACATGAGGGTTAAAAGGGTACATATCTCAGAGGTTTGTTGTGAGAAATAGAGAAAAAACACACCAAGTGCCAATCTTGAGTCTAACAGCACTCAATCTTAGCTCAATAACTGTTAATATTAAGAAGGGTATGACTATTATCATTACCTGGGAAAACTCGTCAGTTTACCGCCGTCCTTGGGTTCTAAATAGTCTCAAGGCAGGGGGCATTAAATTAAATATGGCTATGAACTTTTTTCAGCCCATGCTACGGGAAGGTAAATGGAGTCTATTTCCCTGCCTCTTGAACCTGAGGTGACCCAGTGATTTGCTTTCCCTCACAGAATATGATGGTGGAAATTAAAAACAATCTAAATTCCAAACGTGAGGCCTCAAGCGGCCTTGCAGTTTCTCTGTTTAACACTTGGGATGCTTCCTTCCTGAGACTGTCCCATAAGAAAGTCAGTGTAGTTTTTTAGAGGATGAGAGGTCACGAGGACCACACTGAGGCACCTCAGTCAATAGCCAACCTTCAACTGCCTGACACATGAGTGAGGCCATCTAGGATATAGCTGAACCCTGATACATGAATGAGTGACCCCAGGGGAAACCAGTAGACAAACTGCCCAGAAACACACAGAAATGCGAGAAATCATAACTTGGTTTAAGCCATTAAGTTTTAGGATGGTTTGCTAAACTACCATAGTAAAAAGACACAGGCGGGAAAGGTCAGGGTTGCATGTAATTGGCCCTCCATCACAGTGCAGAACCACGGCCTTCCATCTCCATTCCTCTCCCCTCCTCTTCCCCATAAGCCAGCTTCCACGATGTTTGGAACGGGTCTCTCACTACTACAGGCTCTGATGCTCTAGGGAGCATTCCCTGAAAATGGAGCTACTTCTATAATCCTAAGCATCAGCCTCCACCAGTCTTTTTTTGTTTTTTTTCTCTTCCCATTTTAAGACAAGAGTCTCATTCTGTTTGCCCGGTCAAGAGTGCCATGGCATCAAGTTAGCTCAACCTCAAACTCCTAGGTTCGATTTCCCTGCTTCAGCCTCCCGAGTAGCTGGGACTACAAGTGTCTGCCACAATGCCTGGCTAATTATGTCTATTTTTAGTAGAGACAGGGGTCTCACTCTTGCTCAGGCTGGTCTTGAACTCTTGAGCTCAAGGGCTCCTCCTGCTACAGCCTCCCAGAGTGCTAGGATTACAGGTGTGAGCCACCACATGCAGCCAGCCTCCATCAGTCTTTGCTCCCAAATGGAGAAGGCTCAGGAGAACTGTCACCTAGAGACCAGGGAGGCTTCAGGTGAGACACAACATGAGCCAGGTGTCAGGGTGTTCAGGTCTTCATGACCATGAATGACACAGCACCTGGCGTCTCCTGGTGAAGATGGGAGAGAATGCTCACTCTTAGGCTTCAGTTTCACTTTCTTTAGTTGTTTCCTAATTCTTCAGACAGACTGGAAGTGAAAGTAAGATAATTCTCCTGTTGGATGAGAAGAAACCACAGCGAAGAGAATGGCAGTGACTAGATCCTGACTGCCTTTGGAAGCCACCATCTAAGCAAAGCCTTCTTTTGGGTCTGGACACCCATTCTGCCATTGCCACTGACAGTCCCTAATTTCACTTCTTTAGGGACCCTAGGACAGCTCCTTGCTAACCTTCTCTGAACCTGAATAAAGGAAGCCACCCCTCACCCAGAACACATTATGCTAGCCCCACCATGCTTGAGATGCTCTTTAGTTTTTATTCATCGGAGCACCAAGTATATTCTAGCCACTAGTTTAGGAACTAAGGATCAGCAGAGACTAAAAATAGGAAACATCTCTTTTACTATAGGTTACATTCTGGTAGAGGGACACAACCTTGCCTTATTTGTTTTAAAGTGAGATGACAATAAAAAAAATCAACTGTGCTGTTTTATAGAGGGAGATTAGGGGAGGCCCCTTACCAGGATAACATTTATATAACCTGAAGAAGTGAGTAATGCATTTATTTATCCAGGGGAAGGGTGATCCAGGCAGAACTAGCAGTAGGGCAAAGGCTGGAAACAATTGTATACCTACAGTATTCCAGGGGCAACAAGGAGGCCATAGAGGGCAGAGCAGAGGGCGAGGAAGAAGAGTGAGCTGGAGATGAGCCTCAGAGGCACCAGAGGCCACATCATTGAAGACCCTGTGGGCCAGTGGGCTTGGGCTCTAAAAGAGGAGGCTGCTCTTGAAGAAGTATGGGCAGAAGAGTGACATGATCCAACTTCATATCAGAGGATGAAGTGCCAGAGTGCAAGGCTAGCAGCAAGGAGACTTAGTTAGAGAGCCACTGGAACAATAATCCAGACAAGACAAGACATCATAGCGGCTTGGATTAGAATGGCAGTAGTAGAAACAGATTTTTTAAGAGAGAGGTTCTTGCTCCATCTCTCAGACTAGAGTATAGTGACAGGATGATAGCTCAATGCAGCCCCAATCTCTTGGGTTCAAGTGATCCTCTACCTCAACCCCAAGTCGCTGGGATTACAGGTGTGCATTACCATGACTGGCTAATTCTTTTATTTTTTGTAGAGACAGGGTGTCAATATGTTGCTCAGGCTGGTCTTGAACTCCTGGCCTCAAGCAATCCTCCCACTTGGCCTCCCAAATTGCTGGGCTTACTGATGTGTGCCACTGTGCACAGCCCGAAAAATGAATCTATTTTGAGTGTTGGACCAATAGGATTTGCTGATGAGATGAAGGATGTGAAAGACAAAAAGAAGTCAAGGATGACATCAAGATTTCTGGCCTTGGCTGTGCCCATTGCTCAGTGGGTAGGGTGCTGGCTACATGCACCTAGGCTGGGTTTGAACCTGGCCTGGGCCAACTAAACAAAGACAACTGAAAAAAAAAAAAAGCTAGGCATTGTGGTGGGCACCTGTAGTCTCAGCTACTTGGGAGGCTGAGGCAAGAGACTCACTTAAGCCCAAGAGCTTCAAGTTGCTGTGAGCTGTGACTCCAGGGCAAAGACTCTATCTCCAAAAAAAAAAGATTTTTGGCCTAAGCACTTGGTTAGAAGGGAGTTCAGGTTATAAATTTCAGTTTGGGAGTCGGTGGTGGTATACAGATATTATTTAAAACCATGTGGCCAAATGAGATCATCTGGGGTGTAAGAGTATCTAGAAAAGTCCAGAGACTTGGCTCAGCGCCTGTGGCTCAACGGGCTAAGGCGCCAGCCATGTACACCTGAGCTGGCGGGTTCGAATCCAGCCTGGGCCCGCCAACCAACAATGACGGCTACAACCCAAACAAAAATAGCTTGGCGTTGTGGCGGGCACCTGCAGTCCCAGCTACTTGGGAGGCAGAGGCAGGAGACTCGCTTGAGCCCAGGAATTGGAGGTTGCTGTGAGCTGTAATGCCACGACACTCTACCCAGGGCAACAGCTTGAGGCTCTGTCTCAAAAAAAAAAAAAAAAAAGTCCAGAGACTTAGCTGTAGGACAGTCCAGTGTTTCAGGGTCTGGACATGGAGGACGAGCTAGTTAAGGAGACTGACTGAGAAGAGTATTCAATGAGGAAAAAAGAAAACCATGAAGAATGATGTCCTGAGACCTGCAAGAAATAGGGAGTGATCAACTGAATCAAATCTGCCAACAACTGAGTAAGAGAAGGACTGAAAAAATGATCATCAGATTTGGCAACACAGAGGTCACTATGACCTTACAAAGAGAAGTTTTGGTGGAGAAGTAGGAAGAGAAGCTTGACTGGAAGAAATTCAAGAAAATGGGAAAAGTGGAGACAGAGTTCAGACAACTCTTTCAAATGGAACAAAAAAATAGGGTGATAATTAGAGGAAAATGTGGCATAATAGAAGCATTATTCTTGTTAATTTGAGCTATGAGATATAGGGGTCACTACGAAAGTTTTGAGACAAACTGTGTTACAGTTCATTAGTTTACTTCTAAGAAACACAGTCAACAGCATCCTTTCTGACTCACCTGCACAAATGTCAACTTACACAGCTTATCAATGTTGCCAAGAAACAAATGAATGGCAGCATTCTATTCACATGGATTTTACATTTCCTTTCTGTTTCTTTGCTTCCTCTATTTTTTTTTTTTTTTTTTTTGAGACAGAGTCTCAAACTGTCGTCCTGGGCACAGTGCTGTGACATCATAGCTCACAGCAACCTCCAACTCAGGCTCAAGCAATCCTCTTGCCTCAGTTTTTTTCTAATTTTAGTAGAAATGAGGTCTCCCTTTTGCTCAAGCTGGCCTCAAACTTGTGAGCTCAAGCAATCCACCCACCTCGGCCACCCAGGGTGCCAGGATTATAGGCGTGAGTCTTTTTTTTTTTTTGAGCCAGAGCCTCTTTCTGCTGCCCAGGGAATGCCTTGCTCATAGCAACCTCAAACTCCTGGGTTCAAGTGATCTTCCTGCCTTACCCTTTTGAGTAGCTGGGACTATAAGTGCCTGCCATAATGCCCAGCTAATTTTTCAATTTTTTTAAGTAGAGACAGGGGCTCACTGTTGCCTAGGTTTGTTTCGAACTCCTGACCCAAGGGATCCTCCTGCCTCAGCCTCCCATCGTGCTAGGATTATAGATATGAGCCAGCACGCCCAGCTGAATTTTATATTTCTTGAGTTTTGCGTATCTCAAAACTTTCCTAATGACCCATGTATTATTGTATGCCTGAGTGAGGACTGGAATGATGTGACAGAGAAGGAAAAGTTGTTACTGCAGGACATGGAGGGAACGAATGCAGAAGTGATGCCCTTTAGCAGGCAGCAAGGGTGGTGGGGACCCAATGCCCCCTATAAAACAGGAAAACCACTTACTCTGAGCATCCTCACATTCTAGCTGTGGGACTAAGATGATGTAAATTTGTTAACAGTGCTTGAACACCATAAAATAATTCCACAAATGTAAAAATAATTTTTATAAAGCAAATACAAAGCAACCAACAGACATCCAAGTCTCTGCTCTTACCATCTATCACTCTTTTATTTTCTTTTTTTTGAGACAGAGTCTCACCGTGTCACCCTCAGTAGAGTGTCGTGGCATCACAGCTCATAGCAAAATCAAACTCTTGGGCTTAAGCAATTATCTTGCCTCAGCCTCCAAATAGCTGGGACGATAGGTGCCCACCACAATGCCCAGCTATTTTTTGTTGTTGCAGTTGTCACTGTTGTTTTAGCTGGCGCAGGCTGGGTTTGAACCCTCCAGCCTCAGTGTATGGGTATGGCGCCGCCCCTTCTCTCATTGTGTTATTCTACAACCCCAGAGTATGTTCCTGGGGAGGCAGACACTGTGGAACTGGGCACTTGTTGTGCCATGGCCTTGCCAGCAAGCAGCCAGTTCTGCTGCTCAGCACATGCATGGATGCCAAAACCACAACATGCAATTGGCTAAAACCAACATTCCAGGAGAGATGGAATAAGATAAACAGATAAAAGAAAGGGGAAGAATGTAAAGGAAATTCAATAAAACAGAAAAAACCATAAATATATATTTATTCCAGAAATATATATCTGTATAAGATAAGTAAGCAAGATAAAAAGGGTGTGAACTAAGTTATGAAGAGACAAATTTGAAGAGAAAGCATCGTGTGTATCTACACACACGTACACACAGACAGAAAGTGAGAGTTAAAGTGCAAAATAATCCCTCTCAATCCTTGGGTTAGTGACATAGCAGGAAACATTTGTACTAAGGAATGCCGCATATATTGTCAAGTGTACCTAGGGATAGTTCTGGAGGAAAGGCTGTTGTTAGTCCTTGATGACAAGATATTTCTAAACTCAGCATCTTGACATTGCTTTTTTTCTGGTCACAGGGCTACTACAAGTGTTAGTAATAAGAAGGAGCCTAGCTCGGTGCCTGTGGCTCAACGAGCTAAGGCGCCAGCCACATACACCTGAGCTGACGGGTTCGAATCCAGCCCGGACCCACGAAACAACAATGACGGCTGCAATCAAAAAATGGCCAGGCGTTGTGGCGGGCGCCTGTAGTCTCAGCTACTTGGGAGGCGGAGGCAGGAGACTCACTTGAGCCCAGGAATTGGAGGTTGCTGTGAGCTGTGATGCCACAGCACTCTATCCAGGGTGACAGCTTGAGCTCTGTCTAAACAACAACAAAACAAAAGGAGCCAAGTTGGAACCAGTGGGGCAAAGTCCTTGGAGGCCAGGGAACAGCTGCAGAGGTACCAGGATATGCTATGAACGTCATGAAGTGAGCCTGTCTGCAGGTTAACGTTACGGGGCCCAGCTTCCAATATACTTCCATCCCTACTAAGCAGGCGTCTAGCCCTCTTCAAATGAAAGTGCTCCATTCATCATACTGGAGCGTCCAACCAAAGGCACTGTTGGCTCAGCCAGCCAGCCTTGGCACCCTCCTGCCACTCAGCGACTGGCCCAGCTCTGGGGATAAAATTCTCACTGCACTACCCCAAGGCCACACTCTGAGCATAAAGGGGGACAAAAAGGAAGAAGGCTATCTCAGTCCTATCAGCAAGTCCAGGTTCTCATTCCCTAGCCAGAGCACAGCCTTGCCAGGTAACTCCCACTGACATCCTACTCCAGAAAAGTGCTGATAAAAAACAAGAGGTCAGGGTGACGCTCAACTTGGCCTTCCTGCTCCCAGAGAAACCATATTACAAAAGGTTGAGAGCTCCCAGTAGGATCCAGGGCAGCCTCAGCCTCCCACTGTGGCTACGCCTAGGCCACCACCTATAGAGGCTTTTCACAGCTTGTCAGAGTAAGTAGAAAGGTAGTAGAAAAGTAATAGGAGCACAAATAGAGCTGCCTTTTTTCCCCCAGAAAACACATCTAAGAATCTACTAAAGCCAACCTGTCTGTCCCTCAGCTGATTTCCAAGGATGCACAAAGAAAACTGGTGAGCTCTTCTCTGGTAGGAACCCCAAGCCCTCTAAGCAGCAGCGAACACAGAGAATACCTCCCACGGAGAAGCCCGCTCTGAGGCTACCAACGCCTCACAGGAAGATCCTTCATGCCCTAGTCCAGTAAAATCTGGGCTTCTGTATAAAGCAGAGCTCGAATTCATACAAAGCCAAAAGAGAGAGAAACCTAGTTCTAGGAAACCATGCCAATGGCACTTGTAGAGATTCTAAAAATTGGTCCCCAAATTCCTTGACATGCCTCCTGTCAAAATAACCCTTCCACTTAAATCTGGGCTGTGAGTGCTTAACCAATAAAATAGAGTACAAATGACACGGTGCCACTTTTCAGGCCCAGGCCTCAAGAAACAAGCAGGTTCTAAATCCTGTCTCCCATGCTATAAGCAAGCCCAGGCCATGTGGAAAGGGCACAAGTAGGTGTTTCAGCTGACAGTCCCAGGTATAGGGGCAGCCAGCATCAACCCCCAGACATGGAAGTTAACCCTTTGGACCCTAGAACCTGGAAAATTGGTTTGACTATCTTTTCCTATATCCCAGAGCCCAGAAAACCAGTTTGACCATCTTTTCCTATAGTCTTATATTTCTTATATTCATTAACAGTGGCCAATTCCCAAGAGCCAGGTCAACCCGGTTCACTTACTTATCGGTGGCTGACATTGAGTATCATTGAAAAGAGATATTCTTAGATTAATGGTAAATAATAATGAGTATGCAAAATAATGTGAAAATTGCTGGGGTACTCAGGGATGGTGTTAAGTTGCTATGAGTCAGTGAGGTCCACAGGGTTAAGGCACCTCCAGGTGATACTACCTCCTAGCGATTGAGCTACCCACCAAAGAGTCTTAGCTAGAAAAAATATTGGGGAGCAGGAACAAGCCATCCCTGCAGTGCTCTGTCTGAATCCCTAATCCACACAGTCTGGGACCATAACAAAAGGTCCTTTGGCAGCAAATAACTGGAACAGATTTTGGTACCTGTAAGTGGGTTGGCTACTGAAACAAAATCTTAAAACATTGGCTTTGATCTGTCAGGAGGGGATTAATGGAAAGTAAGAAAAATGTTATCAGAAGCAAGAGGAAAGGGGACTCTTATACGTGGGTCATTACAAAAGTTTTGAGATGCACGAAAATCAAGAAACATAAAATCCATGCAGACAGAAACTAATGAAGCTCTTCCAGTGACATTGAAAAGCCAAGCAAACTAAAACTTGTACAGGTGAATCACAAAGGATGCTGTCGACTGTGTTTCTTGGAAATGAAATTATGGACCATAACTCAGTCTGTCTCAAAACTTTTGTAGTGGTCCCCATAGTGTTATAAAAAATTGGTAATTCTGTTGCCTGTGGTAATACAGAAAATAGGAAAGACAGTTAATGAATTTGAGCTAAAAAGGAACTATTCAGTTTCCAAATTTAAGGAAACATAAATGAGAAAGGGCATGCTGGGTCAGAAAATAAAACTGCTTTTCATGGCCTATCTCTCTAGACAGGAAAAACCCTCAAATTAAGAAATGGATTCAAGATAATAGGGATGGTTTTATAAAGTGTGTATGAAAATTCAAACTGTATACTTTCCTTATTTTTTTTTTTAGAGGCAGGGTCTCACTCTGTCACCCAGGCAGGAGCACAGCGGCACAATCACAGCTCACTGCAGCTTCAAAGTCCTGGGCTCAAGCAATTCTCTTGCCTCAACCTTCCAAGTAGAGCTGGGACTACAGGCACATATCACCATGCCCAGTTAATTTTTGTTTTTAATTTGTAGAAAAGGACTCCTGCTATATTACCCAAGCTGGTATTCATCCAGGTCCTAGCATCAATAAATTGTCCTGTTCAGCCTCCCAAAGTGCTAGGAATACAGGCATCAGCCACCATGCCGAGCCCCATGAAGTTTTTAAAGGAAGTGTATCAGCTTAGACTAAAAAGAAAGGAGCTCGTTGTGGCTCAACGGGCTAAGGCACCAGCCACGTACACCTGAGCTGGCGGGTTCGAATCCAGCCCCTGGGCCCGCCAAACAACAATGACAGCTGCAACCAAAAAAATGGCTGGGCGTTGTGGCGGGTGCCTGTAGTCCCAGCTACTTGGGAGGCGGAGGCAAGAGACTTGCTTGAGCCCAGGAATTGGAGGTTGCTGTGAGCTGTGATGCCACAGCACTCTACCCAGGGCGACAGCTTGAGGCTCTGTCTAA
>CAUYON010012362.1:0-15249 GCA_963573935.1 Arctocebus calabarensis | reverse complement strand
TATTGAACTTATGCAAATAACTGTAATTGTCAGAAATTAAGAATACTTACAAATGGCTTTCAAATTCTGGAGAAATCAAGAGAGAGAAAAATACATGTTTCAAATTCTACTCATAAGTACATACATTGCTTGAAGAGCTACAAATAGCTCAAAAGACAGAAAGTTATTTTCTTGACTTCTGAAAAACAGAACACAGACAGAATCAATAACATTTCATACAAAAAGCCATTGCATAGTAGTCCAGTGCCACATAACTGATTTCTGTTCTGTTTGAAGTTAGGTAAGCAATATTCATAGACATGTTAACCTTCCAATTAAAGTTCTAAAAATCTGCTTTTAGTCCTAAGGTATTCAATTTCCAAAGACATCAGGAATTTGAATTTGAGAGAATTTGTCAGCCTCTCTTAATACTTCTTTTTCTTTTTTGGTTAAATTTTGTACTTAGCCAGTTACATTAGAAAAACACTTTCTTTATAGATGAATTAAAATTACTACCAACAATACATGTTAGGATAAGACCTATGTCTTACACATTAGAACAGACCAATGCTTTATAATATTAGAACATACATATATATTTATAACCCATACAAAACTAATCACCATTTCATATTTGACAATGTTTCCTATATATTTTTAATAAGTCAAATAAATTTAATTTGTTTTCTTATGATTTTTAGTGGTCTTAATATTTCAAGAAGACCAAATTTAGTGTCATGCCTTTTTCTTTTTTTTTTTTTTTTTCTGTTGGCCGGGGCAACCTCGAACCTCGAATCTACCAGCCTCAGTGCATGTGGCCAGCACTTCAACCACTGCACTATGGGCGCCAAGATCCAAATTTAGAGTTTTGATTTTGGAAGGTTTGTCAAATATCAAAGGCCTTAAACATTGGCTCAAATAAGATTACATGCCGAAATATTTGAAAGGAAAAACATAGGCAACTGAATCACATGTAAATTCTTTCACAAATTCCCTTTATGACCTGCACAGACAATCTACAAACATTCTAAACTTTCTTTAATTTTTGCCCTGCCTTTCACTTTCTTATACAACCGTTCTGTTTCAGGACAAAATTTATCACACAAGATTCTTTCTTTACACAATGCCATTCTCCTTTCTGTCTAATTTTTCTTACTCTCAAAAACTCACTTCCCACAAAACAGGATCCCAGTTTACCATGAAGTCCCCCATTCACTCAGCCAAACTGATAATTAGAAAGTTCAAAAGGCAAGAATCTTATCCTTTGACAGACTCAGTTTCCCTGACAATTTAAACAACCAAATTATTACATTTTACAAATGAGAGACATTTTATGAGATATAATATTGATACAGGATTTTTCCACTCAGGGCTAGATAGGGAACCCCCCTTTTTGAGGCTCAGGTTAGCTCAGACATCAGACTTCCATTTCCTGCCACAAACTCTCTGAGCCCTAGCAAGGCCATGAACAAAGCAGTCCTAAACATTTTGGATGGCTCCACCCTGACTAAGGAGCACACACCCTAATCCCTCCCCCAGACAAAAACCACAGCGAAGACCTAATAGCCTTGGCCAAGGTGAGGGGCTGCATTCATTCATTTGCTAGAACACCCATTCAGTTTGTAAAGCTATTTTTCTGTCTACCAAGTCCTAGCTAAAATATCTCTCATGGCCAATTATTCATTTTATTACTGATCTGTGGCCTGTGGGCTCAACTCTCAAATTCCTGAGACTAAAGATTTACTGAAGAAATTCCAGTAACAAAACTACAACAACATCTTTTATAATGTCTTTTCATTTTCTCTCAAGTGCCATATGGCCACGTGGCCACCACCAAAGACAGAAAGTGGAAAACTTAGAACTTCCAATTTTCTCAGAATAGCCAGGGGGCAAAGTTAGAGCAGGGAAGAAGGGCACACTCACACATTTGTTTCACCCCATGAATGGGGGAGGCAAACCCCACCTATTGTTACCCATCTCAGTCATTCTCCAAGCACTCACATGCATACATTTCCAACCTATTTCTTAACCTGGGCAGCCTTGATTTCCCACCCGAGCTGCTACGTAGCCATAGGAGGCAAACCAACACTCCCCTAGGCCCTGTGAAGGGAGGTCCAATTCCACCCTCAGAGTTCTTTGAGTCACACCACATCCACACACTCTCACACACTTATCCACACCACATCCACACACCTCTTAACAGACCTGCCGGCAATCTAATGCCCAAGGAGTTGATCAGGCTCCTTCTTCCACTAAAACTGTAGTGGGTCCCCAAGATCGATCATATTTTGCCTTAGATGTCTCCCTGTGTAGGTACCTGTTTCCTCCATGCCAGTTCCTCCTGGTGTTTGACTCCTTGAAGACCCGCCAACGGGGTCCTTTCTCAGCCCAGCTGAGGCGTCCACACAGGGACGCCAAACTGCCTCCCCAGCGCGCTCAGTGGTTCACATCACCCAGGCCGATCAGGGGCCCCCATGTGGGTGTCCAGAGGATTGGCGGCAACTGCCAGGTGCATGTTCTCTGCAAGGGTGAGCTCGCTTCCTGGTCAGGGAACCAAAAATGTTGCAGGAAGACAAGGCCCAATGGAGAGAAAGAGCACCCAAACACCACGTTTATAAGAGGAAGGGCTTTATTCAGCAGCTGGGAGCTTATGGCATAGAAGAATTCCAAATGGCCGTGCTCTCCATCTAGCTTGATCTGTCAAGAAGTTCCACCCCACAGGTACCCTTCTTATTAGCCAGTTTGAATCAAGCAGGAGATGCTAGTCCAGCCCCTACAGAACTACAGGATTTCACAGAACTTAGAAATTTCCAAGTTCCAGGAAGTTACAAATTCCTAAGGGCTGAGTCACCATGGAGAGGACCCTGCAAGTGTATCCTTGTGATCGCCTTGAGAAGACCTGTTCTCCCAGACCTCACCCTTCTCGGGTATCCTCTCTCAGTATAATGCATTTAAGGGATACAATGTGTGGATTTAATATTCAATTTGGAATGTTTACATCAAACTGGCTAACATAGTCTTCACTTCACTTACTGAATTATTGTGCTAAGACATTTTCTACTCTTAATAGATTTGACATGTACCCTTGCAATATGCACTAGAGGTAATTGGTGGGACTTCACTTAATTTTATGACTTTTTGAATCATCATTTCTTCTTGCCAATAAATTGGTATTTTCGTGACATGTTCTGCTTCACTGTTGACTCCTTGTAAGTTTCTTGTGTGTGCTAAAGAGTGAAGGTCAGGTGTACCACATCAGATCACTTTTGGCAGTGTGCCTGAAACCATCTATTAAATGTTTTAATCTGTACTTACTGAGAGCGCACCAAACCCCAACCTAAAATTAAATCAAGAGGACTTCAACCTGGGGACTGATAGCAGATGCAGCCATTGCACTTAATTGTCTAATAGCGTATGCAGAGAGAGGCAATCTCCCAGGCAACTGAGAAATAAATCCACACAAAGATTTGATTTTGCATTTGCTGTAGTCTGAATGTTTATGTTGCTTCCAAAATCCATATGTTGAAACCCTAACTCCAAGGAAACAGTATTAGGATGTGGGGCTCCTGGCACCTAATTAGGTGATTAGTATTAGAACTCTCATGAATGAGATTAGTGCTTTTATAAAAGAGGCATCAGAGAGGTAGTTCACCCTTTCTACCAGGTGAGGGCATAGCTAGAAGGCACCATATATTATCTAGAAAGAAGGTCCTCACCAGACACTAAAGCTGACAACATCTAGTCTTGGGCTTCCCAGCCTCAAGAATGGTGATAAAATAATTTCTGTGAGGATAGGCATGGTAGCTCATGCCAGTAATCCTAGCACTCTGGGAGGTCAAGGCAGGAAGAACACTTGAGCCCCAGGAGTTTGAGACTAACCTGAGCAAGGAGACCCCATCTATGCTGAAAACAGGAAAAAATTGCCTAGGTGTTATGGCAAGCACCTGTAGTCCCGGTTACTCAAGAGGCTGAGGCAAGAGTTTAAGGTTTCTATGAACTAGGCTCTCTAGCCTGGATGACAGGCTGAGTGAGACTGTGACTCTGTCTCAATAAATAAATATTTCTGATTTCTGTTCTTCATTAACTACAAAGGTTACACTATTTTACTAAGATAATGTTGATTAGTGTAAACACCTCAAATTGCCCAATGAAGAAGAAAAACAAAAAAGAAAAAATCAGAGTATTATTGTAAAGAATACGTTAGTGTAGTGTAACATAGCGTAAACAATTATCTGCAGAAATTGCCATTGGTAACTGAAGCCCAGATCAAAGGTAAAGATTATGCTGCTCATAAATGGACACAGCTCTACCAAAGATAGCAAAAATGCACACATCTATGCATGTGTTTGATTCCTTGAATATACTATAAGCATTTCTGACATTCATTCTGAAGCACCTGACCAAAACTGTGCTCTAAAGATGTTGTTCAATACTCATTGAGGGTAAAGATTTGGTGAAGAGTGACTATCCAGTCCTGGTCTCAGTGAGGTGAATTACTGCTTTCAACAGTTAGGAGTAGGTTATTATTCCCTATAAAAAAGTAGAAACAAACAAATTACTAAATTTTTAAACTTTCTTCAACTAATGCACAGTCAATGTATAAGAAGAGAATAAGGTCCTATTTGTTTATACAATACAGAATCGCAAACAATAGTTATGATGAGACTCTACTGTGAGAGGAAGTATATTTTATTCTAAATCCAACTTCATAGAAGTCCTCTACATGAAAAATTATCATTAAAACTTTGTGTACTGTATTTTTTCACTTTGCCATCATCAGAATAGTCTGAGACATCCCTTATTCTTCCTATACCACAGTGAGGTATGTGCTGACTAGTTTAAGCTTTGTGTTGTTTGCTGTTTGCTGGGTATCACACAATTCTAAAACTCAGTTCCTAAAGTTAACTTTCATGTACTGTGCTTAAACCTCTAAGATAACATTTTGGGCTTGGGCTCAGCTAAAGAACTATTCTGCAGATCTCAGCCAGCCTCACTCCGTATCTGCAGTTCACTTCTGGTCACATTGATAGCTTTGTTTCAGTAGTTGATAGGATGACAGTAGTTGATAGGACAAGAAGGGCCACTGGGAGACTTTCCCTCCCTTATTCAGCAGTCTTTTCATATAATGTCCAAAATGCTCCAAAAGAAGCAAGGAAGGTCAGATCAATGCACAAATGCTTTTCAAGTAAACGCATACATCCTCCACAGTTGATGATTTCTCCTTGATTAAAGCCAGCCTCACGTGGCCAGTAGAGACTCAAGGGTGAAGGAGAATCTTTCTCTAGAAAGAAGGTGAAAATTGTGATCATTTTTGCAATCTTTTTTATTTCTCCTCATTCTGGACATAATTGTTCCCTTTCTATTCCAAGGACAATATACACACCACCATTCTAAGACTCAAAAATTCTCATCTGGGCTTGATGCCCTTAATGTCCAGTAATAGCTTCTCTTAATTCAAGAAAGTGTATTGGTTGCCCACTCTCTGAGTAGTTTAATAGTTCTCCCACTGTTATGCCTTTAAGCTTCCTTTGTATTTATTTATTTTAGATAAGTTATAGTGCATTTTTAGCATTCATTTGAATGCCTCCTTTCATCTTTGAAGGAATACATTGGCAGATTCAGTATTTCATGTTTCTATATATCCAATCCTATTTATCTTTACAATCATGTTCTATAGACATTTTTGAACAAAGAAATTAATAAATAAATGAATAAAAAATGGTAGTCTAAAAATTCAAGGAGCCATTTTTTATCTGATTTTCAGTAAGCTGTTTCTTTGAACAAATCATGTCTAAAATTCAGCTTTTATAGAAGCGCACAGAGGTAAAAGCTCGACATCGCAATGTCTAAATGAATCTCTAAGTAGTTTATATCATGCAATTTTCAACTTTGGCATGGCATGATAACTCAGAAATTACTCAAACTTCTAAGAAGAAAGTATTTAGCAATTTAGATTGGTGATACCTGCAACTTTTTCTCATTTCCTAAGATTTTCTTATTAACATGATGTTATTGTTCAGAACATTTTTGACCATCTGTTGGCACATATGTCTGAAAACAAATGCTAATGGGTAATATAGTAAATTTTTTTTATCTTTATACCTCTGCCATTTTAAATGAGAGGGCTCAGGAACACAGGTTTATTTCAAAATATAAAAGGCAATTCAGAATTTAAAAACAACTCTCTATAAGTATTTTTAATATAAATCATGAACAAACATTTCCTCAAGTATTAGTGCATGTTTACAACTACAGTTGTGCTATTGAACATGAATTTGAACCTCAGGGACCTGCTGAAATTGCAGATATTTTTAGATAAATATATTGGGGAAAGTTTTGGAGATTCTGACAATTTGACAAAGTATGCAAAAGAATCGTGTAGCCTACAAATTTTTTTTAAAATTAAGAAAAATGTTAGGCATGTCATAAATATAAAAAAAATGTATACAGATAGCGGCCTGTTTTATTATTCACTACTATAAAATATACACAAATCTGTCATAAAAAGTTAGAATTGATCAAAATATATGCACAGGGTGGCTCAAATTAGTAGGGCACCGGCCCCAAATGCCAGAGGTAGCGGGTTCAAACCTAGCCCCAGCCAAAAACTACAAAAAAAAAAAAATATATATATATATGCATATTCTTACAGACTCTGTATGGCACCTTTAGCTGGCCAAATAAGTGTAAATAAAAGCAAAGATACAGTATTAAATCATAACTGCATAAAATTAAGTATAATACTTAGTATAGTACTGTAATAATTTCATAGCCACCTCTTGTTACTATTGTCACAAGCCTACGTGCAGTAAGTGTTCACTTAAAATGCCCTGCAATGCTAATCAATCGCCTCCATGTGAGAACTTTGTTTCTCTAGTAAATTGCAGTAGTAGTGAAAGGGGCTCTCCTGTGGCTCGCCTATATTTTTCATCATCTTGGATACAATACTGTAGACACGAACAACACAAGGGGACCCATACAAGTGTCACTAGGGATGATGGAAGTACCCCAGAAGCAGAGAAATGTCATAACAATAAAAAGTGAAAGTGAAAGTGGAATTGTTTTATTCGCCCTGTTGATTGAGCTCTGCTGTTGCCGTTGCACATCATTTCAAGAGGAATGAATCCAGTGTATGGACCATTGTAACAAAACAAAATTGAAAAATCTGAAATTTGAAAAATTTCCCTTTTTGTTGGATTACCTTACTGGGGAGCTAGTGTAATCATTGGGAGTATTGTTATACTCTTTTTTCTCATACTGTCAGAATTCTTGCATTGAGTCCTTCTTACCTGGAGAAGCTGCCCCTTGTTTTTTATAATACTTTTTTTATAGATGAGATCCCTCTCTGCTTCTTACTGGTTTCACTCTAGTGTGTATTGTGTTAGGTCCTTTGGTTTTGCTCGTGGGTACTTTGAGATGGCCAAAGCTCTGAATAAATTCCTTAGGAATAGATTGCTTAATGTGGAGGGCTTTTTGAATGACAATTTTTTCTAGGCTGTAGAGGTGATGCATAACCCCCCGCGCAAGGTTTCCTGCTTCCTACTAAGACAGACAAAAGGGGGTCTCTGAATTCTTCCCTCTTCTCCCCCCACCCGGTGCCCTGGGCTCTTTAGCAACACAAATTGTGTTGGGACATACACTTTTGTATTCAGACCAGTAGATGGCACTTGTAATTAAGAGTTGACGTTTGAATCAGCAAATGACAAATGTTGATACACATGTTGACCTCCCAACCAGTAGGTTGCGCAGGCAGAAGATGGCTATGTGTGCTGGTGTTTGTAGGAGCAGCCCCCCTCCTACTATGCTAGTCTATCAGAAGAAGCGCTCGCTGTCACGGGTGCAGGGTTGAGCTCTCCTGGAACTGCTTCTTGTGATCTGCCACCACCAAGCCTGCCCGGGGCAAGGGGAAGAGCCAGGTGAGGGTGTGTTGGGTAAGTCTGCGTGCAGACTCCCCAAGGGCTGGTGCGAGCGTCCTACCAGCGCAAACTGAAGTTTCCAGGCCACCAGGGCACTAGCAGGGGGCGGACATGCCTCTGCTATGCCAAAGAATGTCATTGAATCAGGGTAGCCCAGAATTCACAGTCTAGTAGATGGAAGTGGGGTTCCGATTGCTCCCCCTTCCTGGCTTCTGGCTAAGTCTGTTAGCCACTCGGCAGGCAATTTGGCTCTGGCTGCGCCGGAACACCAGACTGCCAGCCTTCACGGTGAGGACTGAGAGCAAGGCTGTCACCTGGGACTGCAGGGATGTCCCCTGCCTGCGCGGTGGCACAAACAGGTGCCACATTCCCGCGTCTGTCCATGGGGCGCCCTCCCCGCTTGAGATCTGTTCCCATGTGTGTAACACTCAGAGAAAGAAAAGCAGGCTGGTTCCCGATTGCCTGGGGGAAACTCCAGCTAGCCACCTCGAGTTTCACTGTAGTTTATTAGGGAGTAGGGGGTGGGGGAGCGATGGGCGTGGGTAGGAAGGACGTGGGCGGGCGGGCAGCTCTGTGGGAAGGCCGGCAGGTGCAAACAGGTGGGTTCCACGGGGATCCCCAGCCACAGCCGGGGCGTAGAGGATTGGGGCAGGGTTCTCAACAGCTCTGGGCGTTGGTGTCTGTAATAACTCCCCTGTAGCTCCCACCGCACTGAGCCCCGGGGAGTCACAAGCTCCTTCCAGTGAGAACTGTAGGAGGCTCTAGGCACGAACTTGAAGTTAGAGCTGGAAGCTCCCCCGTTTAACCCCTTCCCTGGTCCGGGTCAGGGGTCCTCAAGTCGGGGAGGGGGACACGCAGGCAACCCGTCTTCGAGTTTCATCCGCACTGACCCCTGTTGCCTGTCTTGCCTTTACTCTGTCTCCCCCTGATCTATTGGAAGTCTGCGTTTTTGATGGATATTCTAGTTTTTCTCTAAAGAGGAGGCATCGCGCTGCTTCCTCTAACGACAATCTTGTCCCTCCCATAAGGGTCTTTTCAGAAGTTACCGGTTCTATTTATTTTCCTTCTTATGTATTTTTCTTTTTTAGGTTACACTTTATTTATGTAACTAGATTTTTTTTTTAAGTGGTTAATTTACACATCAAACATGCCCTGAGACTCACGGATTCCTTATCCTGCTTTGTGTATTGTTTCATCTCCTTTCATGTGTTATCATAACAAGGGACTTTCATTTAACATAGTAAGCAACATTTCTAATACCTACAGAAGAAAACAAAAGAAAAAGAAAAGGGCGGCGCCTGTGGATCAGTGGGTAGGGCTCTGGCCCCACATACCGAGAGTGGTGGGTTCAAACCTGACCCCGGTCAAACTGCAACAACAAAAAAATACCCAGGCATTGTGGCGGGCACCTGTAGTCCCAGCTATTCAGGAGGCTGAGGCAAGAGAATCGCTGTGAGCTGTGTGACACCAAGGAAGTCTACCTAGGGTGATAAAATGAGACTCTGTCTCAAAAAAAAAAAAAAAAAGAAAGAAAGAAAAAAAAAGAAAAGGAAAGAAAAAATAAAAAGAAAAATAAATTGGATACCCTCTTAAGTATCACTGTAAGCTGTCTAATGATTATAAAATGCTCTTCTGGATAAGACACAGATAAAAATACACTATTCTGTTTCATTGTAAGGAATATGATTAGGTAAACATTAGTCTTTTCTTCATATGCTTAACCTTTCATTTTTAGCACTGCAAGATTATACCAGATTGACATAGGTTGGAATGGCAAGGCTGAACCTGGAGAAATTTCTCAGCTTCTGTAGCACATTAACAAAACAACCGAGGTGACAGTGCCCTTAATGTTTTGCACAATGACATTTGCATTTGGAAACAAAATAGGAGATTGACTTGCTAAAAAATAATACAATATTTTGATAAACATTATCATATATACTCATGACTTACCCTGTAATATTCATCAAAGTGAACTCACAAACTAAATAATTAAATTGCATTTTATAATGTAAGTATCAAAAGTATATAAATACTGAGAGGTGGGAATGGGTGTTTTCTCTTTTTCTAAAGTAAGCAAATTTTTTTTTTAAAAAATCAGTCTTTATCAAAACCTGCTATGTATTTCTCTCAAGCAGATAAGTCTTCTTAATGTAGTGATGCCCAATTTTTTTCCCTACGTATCATTTACTTATTCAAGCCCATGAACACATGTATTCCATTAGCTATTCCCAACCACAAGGACACCATTGCAAGGGCCACTTAATTTCCTTATCTACTGGGTGATTGTGAAATTGATCCCCTCACATCAACACTCAACACAGCTCCAGTGGCAAATATACTGTAACGCGTTTAAGTAGAATCCTAAAATGTTTCTCAGATTTCTGACCATGATACCAGGGGACTGTTAACCTGCTGGCATATCACTTCCATAATTATGTAATACAGCATAGTTGACATTAAATGCTAGAGAGCTAAATGAGGTGAGCTTTATCAAAGAGCAAAGAGTTTTCTGGCTGGTAACAGAAGTAGTCATAGAAATTCCAAGCGAGAGAGGAATTTAACCCGTTCTTGACGGATACAGCGGTGCCTGTGGCTTAAAGGAGTAGGATGCTGGCCCCATAAACTGGAGGTGGCAGGTTCAAATCCTGCACTGGCCCAAAACTGCAAAAGAAAAAAAAAATAGTGCCATGGATAAAGAATGCTAGCAGCCGGCAGATGCTAAGAGCAGCTCCCAGAAGCTAAAAGCAGCTGAGAGACAGCAACAACACCAAAAACTCTTAGTCCCAGAAATACAAGAAACTGAACTTGGCCAGTAACCTAAGTGGGACAAAAATAGATTCTTTCTCAGAGTGTATAGTTCAGCATCACCTGGCTGACACCTGACTTTGACTTCTCCATCCCTTAGGCTGAGGACTCTGTGGAGCTCACCTAAACCTCTCATGCACATACCTGTGTGATAGAAAGAGAAAATTGGTTTACATTGTTAGTTCTTCACAATTTGGCTTGCTTAGCAATAGGAAACTAAAGGAATCTGAGTCGGTTATTCTCAAAATTTTCAAAGCTGATCCAATTTTCCAAATGAACTCATAAAGTCAATATACAAAACTTCCAAAAGTAGAATTTCTTACATTCAAAAGTCGTCATTCTCTCACAGCAATATAGTGCTTTACTTTGTCTTTGTGGTCCTATCATGGCATCCCAGGAATCTTTTGAAACCAAGTATAATACTTGAATACTAGAATGAGTATTATTAGAGTCTTGAGTAGCACAGCCAAAGATTAGAGAAATTTCAAATTAAAATTATAAGTCATTCTGAGTTAGCAACTTGAATTTATCAAAGTCCAGACAGTGTTTACCTACGTCTTAACTAATAGTTTTTATAGCCAAATTCTGGCAACAACTACTTTTATTTCTCATCATAAAGAGAAACTATTCTCCTGCCTGCTCTAAATTTCCCTTTGACTCAAACTGAACAAAAACATTAGAGAAAGCACGTGATGGCTTATAGCCCACAGAGTAAGGATGTCTTGCCAAGCTGAAGATTGTACAAAAATACAGTCTTCCCACACACTTTCTGAAAACTGTAGACTTTTTCATGAGTAGATTTCATTTAAATAATAAGTATCAAACTGCTGTGTTATAGCATAGAAAACAATTGTTTGAACAAAAGACTCTCAAAAAATTAAACATTTTTGAGAAAGTAAAAAATGCTTAAATTTAAAACTCTTTTTCCATTTAAAAACTGGGTCAATCTTTTTAGAGGATACTCAGAGGAATGCTTGATGAGGATGATTTATTTTTACAATGATTAGTGGGCATTTGACATTCATTGGCAAATATTCCCTACACAGAATTTGTACATGTAGAATTTCTCTTTCCATGCTTAGCACATTTCTCTATTTTCTTTTCACTGCAAGGTGTTTGCTGAGCTTCTCAAACAGAAGTTCCAGTTAATAGATAATCAACTGAATAAATCTGGGGAGATATTTTCCCTGTATGATAGAGCATTGCTGCATACTAAAAAAGTATAGAGCTTGCTTTGGCCGTGGTGCTTGCAGTTTCTCTTTGTGAATGCTTTAGTTTGTAAGTATTCCTAGTAGAACCTTTCACAGCTATTAGTCACTTGGTTTGGATGTTTTAAAAAATAAATACACCTTCCGTGTAACTCTCCCAAATATGTGATTTCTATAGATCCTTTAATGATGTTTGAAGTAGATAAATCTAATATCACACATTCCTAACTTTGTTCCATGAGGAAAAAAATTATAAATATGGCTTTTTCCTAATAATGCAAGGGGAGAGATTTGATTCAGCTATGAACTTTCTAGTCGCATTAGCTGTGTGATTTAAATTATGTAACTCCTCTGTGCCTCAGTTTCCTCTTGGCGACACCTGTGGCTCAAAGGAGTAGGATGCCGGCCCCATATACCAAAGGTGGAGGGTTCAAAACCAGCCCCGACCAAAACCTGCAAAAAAAAAAAAAATTGTACCTATTATGTAGGATTGTTAAAAGTAAAATATTTAAGATATGTGTACACACATGTATCTAGACGCACATATAAAGAGCTACACATTAATGTAGAAATGGATACACATTTAATTTACCAAGGACATTATTTAAAGGTCTTGTTATTAACACCAATAATGCTTTCCATATTTTTATTGAAACATTTGGTAACTTTGGGTTTTTGTATTTTATTTTGAAGATAGATTTTGGTTCCCATGCTGTTCTTAACCTATACTCTTCTTAATGAGATGTTGTAAAGCTATTTCAAGGCCCATATACTCAGATTTAATGTATTAAATTGTTCATGCACTAATCTCCAATTTATTTCCTCTTTCAAGGTACTCTCTATCCAATGCTATTAGGTTCCTCTGGAGAGAGGATGTTCCCTGGTTCTTAACTCCCAGACTCAAGAATGAGCACTGGTGCCTAGCTGATGAAGACATGACAAACACCATCACCATTAACAGACATTTATTACAGAACAAAAAACACACAGACTGTAGGGTAATACATCTCCAGAGTGAGATGGATCCCTCCCCCCAAGTGGAGAAGAGACTTTCAGTCTGAACACTTGCCATCTTTAATAGGCTGACTAAGCTACTAATTTGTCCTGCCTGGCACACACCCAGGATTGACAGGGTGGAGTACCTAATGCACATGTGTTCCCCCTGGAAACTTCCTGAAAAGCACATGGGGGTAGAAATTATAGGTATTAATTATATGATAATGGCCTCATTGGGCCCAGGTCAGTGTAAAGCCACCAGGGGCACCTTACTATCTGCTCTGACTGGGGAGCAGACTCTAGCCATAACTTGGTACCTACCCCCTTCCCTTCCCCACACCTCTTAGTCTTTTGTGCTATTTGTATAGGGCAGGTGGACCCCAGCTCCTGTAGTACAGGCTGCACTGGAGGACCCACTGTGCCCATTCTGGGGAAGTTAGGTCAGTAGGAGGCAGGGAAAGGGCCTAGGAGGAAGCACGGGGTCCCTAGGAAATTGGGGGAGACCATAACACAGCCTGCGCAGCCATAGCCACCTCTTTTTTCTCCTTGCTTCAGAATACAGTGTTGACCAGTGTAGGGCTGCCCTTGGCACACACACACCTTCTGGGCCTGAGAGTGACCTTGATGCAAGGTTCCCCCATTAAGGGCTAAACAGGGACCCTGTGCCCATTTCCTAGGCCTGAACAATTTCATGTAAATTTTCTAGGCCTGGGCAATTTCAGGAAGGGAATGGTCATTCACCTTGCCCCAAGGAAGGGCATGTATCCATTCATTGTCAGACTGTATACACCCCTAGACAAAGGACGTGGAGGAGAGATTTTCCAACTTGGGTCTTTCACTCTGCCAGAAGCTGTGGTGCTTTTTCTGTATTTTTTTTTTAGTATTATAAATTCTATCTTACCACTGATCTGTGGTCCCCTGGTTCATTCTTCTATTCCCCTAGATCAAAGACCTACTGAAGAAAGAAATTCTGGTAACACTGTCAAGGAGAAAAGCTGGGACTGGGGCTGCCTCTCAGGCCCTGTGTGGCAGGAAGAGAAGCTGGGGAGAAGAGTGGGTAATCTCCTCTTAGGCCCAGCCTCTTTGTCCTGCCTGGAAAGAAGCTGGAGGCTGAGGCCGTGAGTATCCCCACAAAGCCACAGGAGGGAAGCTGGGACTGAGATGGCAGGTCTGCTCCGGGAGGCGCAGTAGCCCTGGAGGGCAGGACAGGCTCTGTGCTGCAGTAGCAGCGCTGTGGGAGCTGAAGCCACTGCTACTGCACCTGCTGGAGAGCCTCAGTTTTCCTGCTTGGCTTCCACCTCCAGGGTCACAGCACAAGCTGGCACTGGTGAGGGAGGCGCCTTTACTGGCAGCCTGCCCTGCACGCGTGGCCTGCTCTCCATGAACATGTCTGTGATTTGGGCCTAATAATGCCAGGTGCCTGTCTTCTTTGTCTTTTAAAGAAAGTTGTGATTTTTCTTTACCAGCTCAAATCAAAATGAATCAACTAATTATTCCCCACAAAGAGCAACTTAGGTAAATTTTAGGTAAATTACACTTGAAATAAGCCACAGAGTATGTATAATTAGACTAGAGTATGATTAATTAGGCTGGCCCCACATGTAACTAATCAGAAACAATGGCACACAAAATAAATAACAAACATGGAAAAATTTATTGTCTTAGGAAGCACACATAAAATACACAGTAAGGAAAACAGACATTTCTGTGTGAATTTCAAACTGACACAGTTCCTAAAAGACCAGTACAGTTCTGAACAACGCACAAACAACACGGCCCAGAGGTTTGCCCACGTACTCAGGGATTCGAGTGCCAGTGGAGTTGCTTTCTTATTAAATGTGCAGCCACCCATAAACTACTAAGATTACTTAAAACTTGAACAATATTCCGGTGGGGTGCAGCAAGATGGAGGCCAAGTAACAGCTTCCTTGCAACTAGTCACGGTGAGACTGGGGAGAGAGGACTTCAGGCATCTCTAGCAGGCGGGATCTGCCCAGAAACTTCCCTTTGTGGACACAGGGAGACAGCGTGAGGCTTCTGGACACTCTGAGGAAGGCAAAAGTGGCTGAGATTGGGCAAGTGGTTGCGAATGTTCATTCGGTCTAACCCTGTCGGCAGCTGTGGGTGGGGCAACAGTGGGACTGCAGGCTGGAAAGGCCTTGCCTGTGAGCTGTTTGGGTTTCTTTTGGACTTGGCGCTCAGTTGAACTGCCTTGGGAGAACTTGGGCAAGAGTGCAGGGGTCTTTGAGCGTTGTCTGGGGCCCCAGACTGGGCCACCGAGCCAGACAGAGCCACCAGTGTTTGGTTGTGGGCTGTGTGGGGCCATTGTGGGAGAACTGCCC
>CAUYON010012361.1:0-39910 GCA_963573935.1 Arctocebus calabarensis | reverse complement strand
AACCTCCAATTCCTGGGCTCAAGCGAGTCTCCTGCCTCTGCCTCCCAAGTAGCTGGGACTACAGGCGCCCGCCACAACGCCCGGCCATTTTTTGGTTGCAGCCGTCATTGTTGTTTGGTGGGCCCAGGCTGGATTCGAACCCGCCAGCTCAGGTGTACGTGGCTGGTGCCTTAGCCTGTTGAGCCACAGGCGCCAAGCCAGTCTCTTTTCATGAGGTGGAATTTTTGAGAGTTTCCATCAGTTCCAGGCTTCAAGAAGTAAGCCAATCTCTAGTCCTTTTTCTGCAGTACCACTGCACAATCCTAGCTCAGTGATCTGTGACCTTAAAACTTTATCTCCATTTCATGTTTTTTTTTTTTCTAGTATTAAGTTATGCTTGTCTTTCTGTAGCTCAGTTGTCTAGGGATTTTTTCTCCATTGCATTTATTATGTAAATATTACAAGTTGTAATGGGGGTTATTGTTAGAGCATGAATTTACTTCTTCACTAGAGTTTTAAGCACTCATTCTACTCATGGGTTGAAATTCATACTTTTCTTCATTCAGAACATTCAGCTGTGCAAATAGGTCCCAATTTCACATTAATTCATTTTCTTCACTATTTATAAGTAACTGTCAGATTAAATAACCTTTCTATATTTATTAGTTTTTTATGGTGCTGTAACAAATAACCACAAACATTGTGTTTGAAAATAACATGAATTTGTCATCCTCCTGCTTTCAAGATCAGAAGTCTGAAGTCCGACTAATTGCCCACAGTGTGTGTGGAGGGAGGGAAGAATTCATGTTCTTGACATTTTCAGATTCTACATGCCACCTAAATCCTTGGCTTGCAGCCCCATTCCTCTGTCTTTAACTCCACCAAGGTCTCGCTGACTCATCTTCTCAGGGCTCCTTCACTACCATCTGAATCTGACAATTCTACTACCTTCTTTCCAATATACAGATCCTTGTTGATTACATTGTACTATTGGGATACTTCAAGATAATTTTCTGATTTGAAAGTCAGTGGCTTTAGAAACTATAATTCCACCTACCAGCTTAATACTCCCTATAACCTAATTCGCCCTTGCCATATTACAGAACATACAACGTCTGGGGAATTTCGACATAGATCACTTCAGGCGGCGATAATTTTTTCTTTCAGTTTTGGGTTAGAAATACTCAGTTTAAAACACACACAGAAAAATCTAGGGGTTCTATTATTAAGTCTTCATTTCGTAAAACTACATTTTTCAATCTCGGAAATCCAAACACTGAAGTATAAAATACAAATTTGATTTTAAACAAATAAAATATAGCCTCCATGTGAGACACCTTTCTTGGGGAGTGGCAGAGTCTCACTTTATCACCCTGGGTAGAGGGCCATGGTGTCATAGCTCACAGCAACCTCAACTGCTTCAACTCAAGCAATCCTCTTGCCTCAGCCTCCCAAGTAGCTGGAACTATAGGTACCTGCCACAAAGCCAGGCTATTTTTTAGAGACCAGTTCTTGTTCTTGCTCAGGCTAATCTTGAACTCCTGAAAGTCAAGCAATCCATCTGCCTCAGCCTCCAAACATTTAAATACATATCCAAAGTTTAGAAAGAGCAGGAGTGAGCAGAAAATTCCAAAAAAAAAAAAAAAAATGTTTGCTTTTGTTCTTTCTGGGATAGACTTTTCATCTGAGACTTCTAAGAAAATTATTATTTCAAATCTAAATTGTAAAAGATCATAGTAACTTTTTTATTCATTTGAGGTACAGTCTCACTCTGTGGCCCCAGCTAGAGTGTAGAATGTAGCCATCATCATGGCTCACAACAGCCACGAACTCCTGGGTTCACGTGATCCTCAAGCCTCAGCCTTGCAAGTAAGTGGGAGTACGGCCATGTGCCACTCTACTGATCCAGATCACAACAACCCTGTCTACTACAGCAATAGTTACTAGACTCACAAAACTGCTGCAAGAAATCAGATTCTATAATGAAATCTGGAATTGCACCAGATGTAATTTAAGACAAAGTAAAGAAGATTTCAAGCATTTTTTCACTTGAATAATTATTTTTTGCACTTCTATGTCTAAGAACCTTTGTTATTTACTAGGTATGTAGTTATGGAGAAAAGAATCTTTTTCTTTCACTAGATTTCCTTCTATTTTCTTTTAATCTATAGGTAATTAGTAACCAAATGTACAAGCTGAACTTCAAACATTGTGTTTGCATTTTATTTTGTGCTGGTGATAAAATTGGTTTTGATTTGCCCAACCTTGCCTATATCCATCACAGTCAATAGTGTTGTGTTGATTCTCTGACTTTATCACTATTTAATCATGTTGCCTCAGCACTTTGATTGGAAAAAAAAACTTGACTTTATTATATAACAAAATTGGTCTCTTATTATATGATTGAATTTTTAATCCACTTGATCAAGTTAGAATCCTTACTTGCCAGAGTAGCAAGTCTAAGCAAGAATAACATGTCTAAAACAACAGGAAAGAGGATTTTAGCCATTATATTTTCATTGTAAATAAGTATGAAAAAAAGATTTAAAATATCACCAAGTAAAATATGCATTCCAGATAAAAGGGATTACCCAAGATTCTACAATGGCAAATATATACCTATAATTTATTCGCTATCAAAAGTGAACAATGATTTCTCAATGAGCTAGATATGATTTTTTCTAGATATACAGATAGTTTTTTATACAGATAGTTTTTTTCTTGTTTGGATAAATAGACCCTCAAAAAAATAAAGTAGGTGGTGTTAGTATTATTTACATTAAAAATAAAGCCAAAACATTTATTAATGTCTTTTTTGCAAAATTAATTATGCTAAATTTAATAACTTCATAGATAAACACAGGTATGAATAAATTATACATTCCTAGAAAACCAAACATAATTGCATATTAAATATTGGTAAAAATACTGAATTTATATACTTATAGGAGTTAATTATTTTTATCATTCTAAACTCTCCTAGATTTAATAACTCTCTATGTTGAACAAATTTTCTATGGATGAATATAAAAGATAGTTTTGGAGAGGATCTAAAAAGGTTTGACTTTTATTCAGGTAGGGCATCTAGAATTTGAAAGAACGCTCGTACAATTTACATCTTGGCTTCAAAGTAATTATTCATTTTAATCATCCTGGTGCTGGGCAGGCATCACTGGATAAGATAACAGTCTGCTGATTTACTGATTTATAATCTATTTTCTACTTTCAATTTTGTGAGAAACAGTTTTAACTTTGAAGGAAAGAAGAAAGTGCCTTCTTGTAGCCAAGTCTTCCAGAATCAGAATGGATACTATTTATGACCTTTTATACGTCTTTACTTTTGAACCTGTAATGCTTTTTACTTCTAACGAAATAAACATACAATATCATTTGAATGGTTTAAGAAGATTAAATTTGTGAAAGATGAAAGATGTCTCATGATAATGGATATAACAAACAAACAAAAGCCTGAACTTCCATGGTCTTCATATCAATTTAGAATCTATTATTTAGGATAAAGCTTTAAAATCGAGTTCTAGTCGGCCATGATTGATGTTTTAGTAAGAAGCTTTATGTGTATCAGCTAAAAATGTTTCCTACGTAACATAAGGATCCAATATGAGATAGTACTAGATCCAATCAAATTGAGCATCACATTTTATACGGCAAATGAAATGAGGCATCTTCTGGACACTTGGCATGTATCTTGACATTTGTGATCTATTATATGCTGTGTTTTACTAGCTGTCTAGAAAAAAACATTTTCATACATATTTTAACTACTATACTGCTTTATTTAGAATTAATAATTATAAAACTTATTACTCTAATAAATATTATGCTCCCACACACAGTCTTTACTCGTTTGAGAGCTTAATTTTGGTATATGATGACCACAACTGGATCTACAGAGAAGACATGCTGGAGGGGAAAGCTTTCCTTTGAGTTTGGGTTATATAGAATTCTGTACATAATTCACTTTGCGGAGAAGAGCAAGAGAGCCCAGAAGAGCAAAGCATGGGCACAGGTGCACAGTTTGTAGGTGGATAGTGACAAAAGTGAACAGGACGCATCCACACTGCAGAGAGACACCTCTTAGGTGATCTTAGGACTTGACTCCAGAGCAGTGTCTGTCAGTTCCATAATTAGGATTTCTACATCATTTCCTTTTGACTGGACTGAAAAATTAACTTCTTAAATAATAAATTTCCATTTGGGTCTCCCCTTTTAAAAATCTGATATATTCATCATATTGTTACCTAGTGTGTATTATGTTCTTGGGAGTGTTTTGACTACCTTAAGATTATCAATTAACTACACCACTAAGAGGCCTATGAAGTAAGTAATAAATTATTCTCATTTCACAAAAAGAAAACAGTCAAGACGTATGTAGGAAAGTTACACAGCCAGTACACAGAAGAGCTAGGTTTCCATAATTCACGATTTTAGCCTTTACCTACATGTATTAATTACTTCTGCAATTAAACTATACTTCTCTAAGGATAAAAACAAAATTACCAGACATGGGTTTTGTGGCCCAGAGTGATCTTTGTGATCTCTGTGCCCACACCTTGGTCTTTTTCTCACACTACACCCTCTATTCATTTGCACACACTGAAGGCTTTTTTGTTGTTATTTGCTTGTTTATTTGTTTGTTTCAAAAATGTCTCCTATTCCCTCCCTCCTTGCAGAAGAAGATATCCTATTTCTTCTTTTCACTGAATTCTTCTCTAACCTCTTTTAAATTGATTATACTGATCTGTCTTTCAAAATGGGATAAAAATATGCTTTCAAGTCATATCCAATTTTATGCCTTACTATGTTTTTGTTTGTTTGTTGTTTTTCTCAGCATTTATATGAGTTCAACTTAATGGTAAAAATCTTATTTTGAAGATTCATTTATTGACATGATTCATTTATATTTGGATTCAAGGCCCTCCCTATAGGATCTTTATGATGGTAAAAATCATGTACCTGTTTACTAACATATTCCAATGTACTTGCCATATTAAAAGCAATGGGTATGTGTTTAATAGTACCAAGGCATTGGCTGTTTTCCACCAGATATCACAGTTTATAAAGAGAAAATACTTGACATTAAATATGATTTACAACAATTTATTCACCAAACAAATGATTAGAACAATTTCAATTGTAAATTTTCCATGTGATAGTTTATGTCTAAACCATTTATTTATGTAACTGTAAGGCCCATACTTTTGTATAAGATTCTTTAATATAAGTATAAAAATCTCATTAAAATGTCTTTGTAATTTTTTTGACACTCAATAGGGTCTTTTATTATTATAAATTATTGTTTTACTGGCAGTTAAAGAAAATAAAATACACATACATAAGACATTTTTCAGTTAATAAGAAGCATTCCCGCTTTTGAACATTTATACATAAACATATATACACATGTATACATATACATATATAAACATATATACATACATTCATACATAAACATGTATATACACACATACACGCACATATATATATTCAGAATATTTTTGGTAAAGTATACTCTTCCCTTAGAAAAACAAAAGTACATAAACAAGCAAACAAAACAGTATTATTGTTAATAGTATGGAACAAAACAAAAATATTGTTCCATATATTCAATATATTCAATATTCAATATATTTAATAAAAGGACTTTTCTGACTCGGTAATGTTGACAACTGAAGTTGATCTAATACTCTCCGAATTGCAAATCTTCAACTCATATCTAAAAATTTGTTTTTCCCATTTTTAGAGGAATGAATTTTTTGGTGGACACATCCCTATAGTCCAGGTATTTTCATACATTTTAGAGCTAACTATGCTTATATTCTAGAAAAAATTATAAATGGAATCAATGTGTGCAACTTCCTGGTTGTTTCCTTGGAAGGTGGGTTTTCACTTTTACTTTCCCACTGGCTGCTGTAAGCACCAGGTAATGAGTTGTCTTAGACAATATGAGTAGGAAACATTCCATAGTGATTGTAAAGCCTTAATTTTAAAAGAGCTCAACTTCATGTAATTTCTTGAAGCCAAGGACCTTATCAGCTCAAATTTTATACCACTTCCATCTTTTAAGCCATTCTTATTTTAGGCATCGATCATGCGCATCTGAGGTCATCTAATGAACCTATTCTCCATTAGGAGGTTTTCAGGTAAATAAGAAAAATGCGCATATACATTATCATACATGCGTCATTTAATGTGTATTAATTTGTCCCTTGAAATAGTTAAGATCATTCCAAACTTAGTTTAACTGAAATCTTTATTTTCTTTGTCATTGATAAAGCTATAATCACTAGATAACTAAGTTTGCTCGTTTGCTTATGTAAAATGCTCAGAATTATTTTATTTAATGTGTTCTGTTAAATATTTAGTATTTATATACTCTTGGGATCTCCCAATTCACCAATTTAAACCTATACTTAAGAAAATTTCATCCTCTCTCCAACACCGGTAATTAAGTTAGGAAATGTACTATGAAATTCCTTTTTTGACAATGAATAAAAGTCTTAAATTTCATTTAAGAGAACATTTGACCTGTATCAGTTCAATCCCACCTTTACTCAAAATGTGTATTATCAGATAACTCAATCTTTTTCTTCTGTAAAACAAGATGAGGCAAGGATTTCTCAGTATAAGTTCTTGGCAGGGAGACCAAACTTCCTTGGGGCACTTTGAAAACTGTAAAAAGGAACAAAATAATATTTTTATTTTTTTAATTGTGAGGGAGCTATACAACTCTCCAAAGTTTATAAATCTGAGAAATAGGTTTATTTTCAGTGTTGAATGATAAAAATAACGCATGGCAAATAAGAAATACTGGATGATAATTTTAAGAGATTACAATTCCTGCATAAGAAAATAGCCTATTAAATTTATTGTTATATTAAAAAAATAACACGTCTAAAAGATTAAGTAAAAGTTACATGGAAAAAAAAATCAGCATCAATAGTAGGATTTTGAGGATAGTGAATTCTCAAAAAATCATGATTCAATTTTCAGAATCTCAGTTTCCCAATATTTACTAAAAGATAACTCCTGCAAGAGTTCCATTTTTCAGTTCTCCTTTTCCACCTCCTGTCTCACAGTTATTCTTCCTTCTACACAAATAAACAAACAAACAAACTATCCATCATCAAGCTTAACATAATGAATTTCTGGATACTTGTAGGACAACAAAGAAGAAATTTGGTTCTAAAAGAGATCTCCATTAGAATTTAGCAAGAAATGTTTAGAGGAACAGCCATTGACTTTATAAAAATGAAAAAGATCCAGGCAAGGCTTCATGCTTTAGCTAGTAGATGGCTATATTAGAGTGAGAATTCGAAAGTGGTGTATTTGTCATTCAGGCACGCATTAACATTTCACTCAAATTAAAACATAAAATAAGATATTTTCTGACAGAAAGTGAATCTAATTTAACTGCTTGGTTTAACTGTAAAGGGTGGCCTTTCCAATTAGTTTATATGGTAGACATTTTTCAGACTTTGAATAAGTCTGCTGCTCTGAAGTTTTAATAAAATTTTATTTAAAGTATCTACATGATAAGCAATATGCCAAAATTTACATCCTTGCAATTTAATAACTTTATGAACATTTCAGATGTCAACTTAAAGATGTTTTGGGAGTTTAGCTATTCACTAGGGTATGAAAATAAAAATGCATGAAGACAATTATTATAGATTGCAGAAAATTACTATAGATTGCCCTTTTTGCCATTTAAATGGAAGTGATATTAAGAATAGAACCTGTCTGCTACACATTCTAATTTGCTCCGACTGAACTCAGCTGTTTTGAGTACAAGCTGATAAAAATCAAAGAGGGTATTCACCTATGTTCTTCTTTTTTTTTTTTCTTTATCACTGAAAGTAATGAAAAGAGGAGAGAGGGTATCAAGGCATTAGGTTTTAAGGAAGTTAGAGTATTGAGAATGAGTATAATAATTAACATTGCACATAAATTAGGAAGGAAAGATGAATAAGATGAAATTTAGAATTAAGTGGATGGATTTCGATGTTATTACATAATGTTTATGAAAGGAAAGAGGAAATTGATCAAAGAGCCAATTTTAGCCCTTTAAAGGCCTATTTATAAAGAAGATCTCTGGGAATAGGTGTAATTGCTGTGAATATGGTTAATTCTTATAGTGATCTGTCAATTCAATTTAATCATTATGGAATTTATTGCATGATACGTTAAACCATAAGCATTTAATGTAATTGTGCATTAGTTATTGGCCTAGGGAAATATTAAACTGTTTATCATCTTTCAAAGTAAGCATTGAACTTCCTGTGATAAATCTTTTCTTAGGTTACTTTATTTTGACAAAATTAGTTTTTCTTCTAAAATCCAATGTCCTTTTTGAGATAAAACATTAAATAAGTAAATGAATTAATCTTAGACTTCATCTCATCTTCAGAAAGTAACAAAGATCATTCACTTGCTAGACAAAAATAGAATTATATGGAAATTTAAGATTCATAGGTCCTTATTAAAAACTTTTGAATCTAAGAGGAAACTTCAATAAACTAAAATCATTAATGATTTACTTAAAAAAGAATAAATAAATATATCTATTCTGATCTGAAGAGGCCCTAAAGGAAGTGGACATGTACTTCCAATTTTAACCCTAAGGTTGAGTTTAAAACTGTACGGCCAAAAGAAAGATGCCAAGAAGAATTCTTTAAGCGATCTCTTTAAAGGATTCTTAATATTACGTATGAAAAAGATACATAGCCTAATTTAAAATTGGACAGAGGATTTATAGACATTTTCCCAAGAAGCGAAATAAAAATATCAAATAAATACATGGAAAGGTTCTCGACATTAATATCAGGAATGAAAAGGTAACGCAATGAAATAACACTTCATATGCTCTAGGAGAGAAATGAGTGTTACTGAGGGTGTGGAGAAATGGGAATGGTAACGCCCTACTGCTGGAAATGTGAAGGGCTTCAACCACTTTGGAGTATCTTTTTTCAGTTCTTCAAAATGGTAAAGAAGCAATTACGATAGGATGCAGCAAATTCACATCTGAGAAGATACTCAAGAGAAAACAAAACTTATGTTCACACAAACAATTGCCAACAAATGTTTATAGCAGCTTTTTTCAATAGCCTGAAACTGCAAACATCCTATACATCTTCATGAACTGATAAAAGGATAAATAAAATGTGATTAGCGATACAAGGAAAGATTATTCAGCTGTAAAAATAAACGAGGAACTGATAGACATGCTACAATAGAGATGAACCTCAAATGGAAAAGAATATAGTCACAAAATACCTTATATTGCATATTTCCTTTTCATGAGATGTCTAGAATAATAAAAGTGGAAGTGGAAGGTGGATTATTGTTTGTCTAGATCTGAAGCGGTTAGTTCATATGGGGGTGGTTTGGGGTACAGTTTCATAACCAAGAAGATGAAAATATTGTAGATCTATTTTGTAGTGATGCTTTCATACCTCTGTGAATATATTTTTTTAAAAAAACCATTAAATTGGATACTTTTATTTCAGGTAAAGGTGAACATTATATGAAATAGGCACTTGAATTTGATATTGAAATGTTCTCTTTCAATTGTAAGGTAACTCTGAAGCAATAAAGTTTGTTTCTGTCAAATTTTTAAATAAGCCTTTGTATTTCAAAATTGGCAATGGTGAATTTATTCTATTTAAAAGAGAAGTATACAAATGTAAGTAATAACATAACTATATTTATGAACTGGTAGTCATTTGGAATAAACACTGACTAAAATTGAGAAACTTACCCATTTAAATATTTCCTGAAATGTTTGCTCCAACCTCATTTTGGAATTCTTGGGCTGGTGGTTAGACCATACCCAACCATTCGCCTGACAAGTTTGCATCTTCTTTTAAGAAAACTCTACCCGATTCTGATGTTCACAGATAAGGCAAGACAAAATTGGAAAAATTTCTTACAAAATTTTGACAAGTGAGAGATAAAGTTTGACTTAAGAATACTCATTGTAAGAAATGCACTGAGTTTTTCGTTCAGCAACTTTGACTTGAGGAATGGGCTTATTGGGTTCATATTTGTCTTCTTCCCTGTGTGCTTTCCCTTTATAGAAATACATCAAAAAAGAAAAGGAAAAGAGACAAAAAATAGTGCCCTACACACACAAAAAAATGTTTCAGATCAGATCACATGATCCAAGGTTTTCTGTGAAAGTTTTTTTTTTTTTTAACTCAAAGATACTAAATAACTTAGTATTTGAGGAGCTTTGAGACCAAGAAATTAAAACCTGTGTCCACCATAATTCCCTATAATTATCATGTTCTGAAAGATACACAAGCTTCATGCGGAGGGCTTGCAGAAACAAGTGCTTTTTCTGAATTGAACCTCTCGGCTCATACTGATAAAGAGAGCTCAATTTTCTTCCCTGTGAACCTCCAAGAATAATACTTAACAAGTTCAGAGGATTTTGAGCAATATTACAGCATTAATTTTTTGTGGAATCTGTGGTGAGTTGAATATTCTGATGTTTATTTCAATGGGATTTGAAGAAGTTCCTGAAATGAGCAAAAACTGAGTAATAAAAGAAGCAACGTTTATCAACCTGGGCAGACTTTCTTAGAATAGTAAAACTAAAGTAATAAATTCATTGATAAAAACAGTAGAAAGAGATTTGCAAAGAAATCTAGATGGTAAAGTTATGTCAATATGGATTTTTAAGTAAAAGTGCATACTTTTGCTTCATTGATAAAAAAGAAAAAAAATGTAGAAAGCTGAAGGTTAAAAAATAGAAACAGTGGTTGCAATAAATATATAAACACTTCTTAAGAAACAACAAATCTAGAAACAGAATCTTTTTAATAAAATATATCAAAACATCCATAGGATCCTTGAGCCCAAATGTTCTTTTTTGTTAACATTTATAATTCACTGTATTTAGCACATATACCTGCATTTGAGTAAATAAAGCTTAGTTTATCTCATGGATATCAGATAGACTTCGTGACAAACTAAAATGCAGACGCAGTGTTTAATTAATGATTGTCCATATAAATTATCACAATGGGAGCTCCGTGAAAAAACCTGACTGGTTGACCTAAAAAGTATAAAATGTAATTGACAGGATGACACATGTAGAATAAGCTAAAGGACAAATGCTCATTTCAGAAAACATCTTAAAATACATTATGGACCATGCTATGGAATTCTATCGATAAAATAGGAATAATTAGTTCTTCAACTCATGATATTAAGATTTTATTTTTGTTTATAAATTCATGTTTACACTTTTATTCTAATCTTGGTATTGCATGCATCACAAAGCTACATGGAGCTATCGTTAGCACGAAAAATTCTGTCAACCCAGATCTGAAACAAAAAACATACTTTCACCTTTGAAAGACCACAGCCAAGTATTCTTTAAAATTCTTTCATGGTTGGGTTTTCTTCTCTTTCCCTTCACTTCTCCTTTACATGCTTACATAAGAAAATTAATTTGATTCGCATCACCAATAGGTGACGCTGAGCTAGTGGCATCAAAAACACGGAGAAAGGTGAAGTAAAAAGATGTTACACAAACAAAACATTCAAAGCAGAGCTGCAAATATGTGACAGCTGTCACAACATAGCACTGACATATCAGTGAGAGGTCAAGAACTGTCTTTAAGGCAGAAGTCAGAAAAACAATAAAAAAAGGAGATTCGGTTTCATAAAAAAGGTGGTGGGTGGGAGGGCTATGTTCTGGAGAATAGACACTTGAACCTAATGAAATGCCATATTGAAACTGCAGAGTTAAGCATTATATAACATGAGTGACTCTAAAACATATAGGGAGATTGTATATGAAGCCAAAAATTATATTTAAATTATCTCTTTATTCTTGAACAAAGTAGTTCCATTACCTCTAATACCACAAACACTAAAATGCATTTTCTGCTTCATTGCAATTTATTGCAAATGGCCCAGATCTACATTCTGAAATTATAAGTAGATTCTTTAGCTTTGTAAAAAGAATTAACTGTATGACTTCAACATCCAAATTTCTGCCTCAGTGAACAATGGCTCAGAGCTAAAATATTAAAAATAATAAATATTAAATATGTAGTTTTCTCCTAAGATGTACATTACAACAGAAAGTACATTGGGGAAGAAAAAAGAGCAAAGGAAAGATTGCTTGCTGGTCATCAATTTTACTATTTTGACCTCTCCAAACCACAGTATTTATATAAATGGTTTAGCTCATTGTTTAACTAAATAAATAATACTCTTGTAGGTTATTCTTCTGAGGTTCATGGGTTAATAGGCAAAAACAGATTCCTTTTTTTTTTTTTCCATTTATTCAACATATGCTACAAAGTACCTCCAGTTTTCAAATGCTGTCAGACATAAATTGGAAGTGCTAAGCAAAGTCACAATCTGTAAGTGTGGCTATTCTGGCTCTGGAGACATGCATGGAATCTATCCATGAATAAGCTCTGGGCTTTTGGCATCAGGGAGATTTAATTTAACTACTTAGGATAGTAAGTATCATCTTTTGGGGGCTCACTTATGTCATCTGCTGAATACAGTTAAAAATTCATGCCTGTCTGCTTTTATTCTTTGGAATTTAATTCTAGATAATTTGAGAAGTCTGATAAAGTGCTTTGGGATAGGATGGGGTGCTGATATTGTTAATTCTTCACTGTCATCACTACACAGGTCAGAGAATCACGATGTAATACTAAAACAAACCTTAGCAAAGAATTGGTAAAAATTCTATTCATAACTTCTGAACAAACATTATCCAAGAGTGTAATCTAAATGAAATAATAACATTCTAAGGAAAATATTTAAAATGTGACTCTAAAAGTAGATTTTTTAAAAAATGGTGAAGAACTATATGAGCAAATAGATAAATGAAAAGAAATAGATGTAGAAAGGGGGAAGAGCCTTATCAGATTTCAAGTAATGTTTGAAAAGGTACAGGAATCAGTTATAGTCTTTAATTTTAGCAATTGGAGAACATGCCTTCCCTTCAAAAACAAAAGCATTATAACATTTTTCAACTTCTGTGTATTGATAAACCTGTCTATGAAGATCTTTCAAATTCATTTGAAATGCACGTATGAAGACACTTAGCCATACCTGTTCAATCAACCTTTGCACCTCAGCTAGGAATAGCAAGCTCACTTTTGGTCCTTACTCGTCTGTAGGCTACTTCGTTGTGGGAACAAGCCAAGTCAGAGTCAACCCAATTCCTTTGTCTTTATGACAACTCAGATGCGAGCTTCTCCCTGGATAGGAACTGGATCTCTTCATGATCCTGTAGTCTTTCTCTATAGCTGGTGTCATTATTCCACACTCTCACCTGTCTATGGGTGTCCATTTGGTACTTTATTATTTTCTCCTGCTTTTGAATCTTGATGATAGCCATTCTAAGGGAATTGCGACAAGTATTCTCACTCCAAAATGGTCTCCAGGGTTAGGGTTAGGGTTAGGGTTAGGGTTTTAAACATAGCCCATCTATGCTCCAAATGTTTGATGTCTTTACCATATGACTCTGTTTCAGCTACAATATTTTGCTAATGTTTGCAATAAACAAATTTTAAAAAATTAAGTGGTCTGAAAGAGTTAATATGCATCTTCTAGAAATAACAACTTGCTTTTCCTAAATGGTATGCTCAACATGCCACATTCATTTATGATTTCAGTTGTTATGTTAACTAAACAATCTCTGTAAGACATGCAAACAAATCTTTTAAAATACAGTCCAGATGGTGTCTTGAATCCCTTAGCTATTATAGAACATCGCCATTCAGGCTATGATTAAACATCATACGAATATAAATATTCAAAAGAAACAATTACTTAAAAGAATAAGTAAGGTAAGGTAATTGTTAAAAATAAGATACCTACACTATTTTATAGTGTTAATTTACATTATAATTACTCAATTTTTTTAATGCACTGATTTTTTAAACTTTCTTAAAGAAGTTTCAGTGTACATCATTTATTCATATCATATGTTATGATGTTTAAAACATTTACATGATGAACTATCAAGTTTGGTAAAATAAATATTCTTTCTTATTTTACATTAAAACACATAAAAACAACTCACTCAAAATATGACAATACTTACCACTACTCTCTCTTGTTTTTAATAAAATAATGGAATGCAGTACTACCAAATTAAAGAATGGTATTTTGTGCTAAATTTTTCATCATTTGTTTTTTTCAGCTACAAGTGTTTAATAATGAATAGCTTCTTAGTATCATAGAAAACCACTGATTAAGGAATATTGCATATTGCCTCTTACGTGTTACTCTTAAGATTATTTAACTGTCCTTATGCCGAAATAATTGCAATTGGCACCAAGCCAACTGAAAAACTTCAAAATATTTTATTCCATGTATGGAGTTTTATTAATGAACAATACAATTGAGTCCAGTTAGATGAAGGTAGCAAAAACCACAGACTAAGTCCACAAAAATAAGAGAATAAACATATAAATCCATGGATGAAAGTTGGTAATTTAAATTTTTAAGGAATGCATTTGAACTAACATAATCCTTACAAAAAGAACATACTTGAACTTCAGTTGTGTGTCTGAGAATTGAGAGAATGGTGAAGTCTTACCTAAACTAACCTAGCTGTTCATGTAAACTCTCGTTAAGGGTTTTATATAGTCAAAAATTGTTTCTATTTTATGTTTTCTTATGAATTTAGAAAACTATTAGAAGTCTTGAAGGGAAGTAAAGCATATAAAGAAGAAAATGCAGTGACTGAAACAGAATGGAGCATAAGCATTCAGCATGAAAACATACAACATAAATCTATCATTATTTTAATGAATTCAGTTAATTTAATTTCTTATATGTTACAAAACCTTAAGCTGAAACTAAATTGAACTGAAAATACTCAAGTGTTAAAAGTTCAAATGAAAGACTAGCTTCTCTCTGGTGAATACTCTTGTTAGAATCAAAGAAATATTTATCAAAGGACAAAACATCACACCTTGTAATTATTTTTTAACTTTTTGCTTCATATAGTTGTTACCTTTTTGAAAGTTTTCTCCACTCTTCTTTTCTTTCTCTCTTTGGCTTTCTCAATAGCATTTAGGATAGCAGCAAAGGATGGGTATATAACGTCCGTAGCTCCTGAAAGAGCTTGCATTGCTCCGACACCATATACCCACGGCACAGGTGCAGGAAAAACACAGTCTGGAATGACGCGCACCTGCACAAGTGTCCCTGAATCTCTGATAGAGACAATGCGCCCTTACAACGACAATGTACTCCTCAGCCTATAAGTATGTTTTTTAAAAAAAGCTTTTTGGGTGGGAGGAGCAAGATGGCAGACCAGAAAGCTTGTTTGTCCAGTTCTCCTGTTACAGACCCGAGAGACCCCGGCTGTGCCTGGTGCAGAGTCCTTGCCTGGAGCTGTGAATGGAGGTGCGTAGACACATGGCTGTGGTGCTGGTTGCAGGGCAGGAGCCAGAGCTGTGGAGACCTGACATGCTAGGCAGGCTTTTTGCAAGCCAGTGGGAGAGAGGGGACCGCTGTAGAAGTCCAGGATAGGACAAAGCCTTTTTGCCGTTTTTGGTTCCAAAGGGAACCTGAGCATTGAGAAGGCCTGGAGGAGGGGGGCACCCCAGCAGTGGTTGGCAGCTGGATTTGAGTGCTTGTCCAAGCGGATTTCTCCCCAGTGTGGTTGCAGTAAAGTCAGCAACACTGGGAGGATCTTAGCATCAGGGGCAGCCTTTGTGGGAAGACTGCGAGGAGGTGGTGAGCGCCGGCCTCCTACAGGAACACAACCTCTGCATTCAGCTTCCAGCGTGGGACTCCACTGTCAGAGGCTCAGGGACTTCCATACCCCGCGAGAACTGTTGTCTGGGGGCTCAGTGAGACCTGCCTCTGAAGGATTTTGGAGAGCTTTGAGACCCCCAAACCAGTGGGGTCTGAAGGCTGAGGAAATAATCAAGACATCACTGCAGACAATTACGTTGGGAAACAGGTCCATGGCCTGGATCTAGAGAGAGGTTCCCAATTGTGCTGCTTGTCCTCTAAGTACAGCACCATCTGGTGTTCGGGCCGTATATTACAACACAAATACATTCCTACTAAAGTCAGTCCCTTCTGCCATATACATGTCTTTATCAACCATATTTTAAATTCTCCATTTAAAATTTGTATCCTGAAGTTTGATTTGTATCCTAGGATGTGATCTATTTTTGAGTATATGCCATGGGCTGACAAGCATATATCTACATATATATGCTCTCTCTCTCTCTATATATATATATATACGTAAATATAATTATTTTTAAATTTCTTTTTCTTTTTATATTATTGTTGTTACTTTTTTCTCTTTTTTAATTTGTTTATTTGGTGCTGAGTTTGCTTATTTTGAGTTATTGGAGCTTTTTGTTATAATGTATTGATGTGTTTTGTTTCTGGCTAATTTGGTTGGTTCCTTCCATTTTTACTTTCATGAAGAGCGAGGGCTCCTGTTTTTTTGTGGATACAGTATTTTAGCCTTATTTATTGTTTATCCATATTTTACTCCTCTATGCACTCTCTTTGGATAGAGATTCTGCTACCGTTCTCATCTCTCCCACTTAAATCACTTCTGGCACAGCAAAGATAATCCCCTCTTTTTTTTTTTTTTTTCATTTGTCTTACTCCTTTTTTCTTTAATCCACGTTCTTCATCTCTCCTTTATTAGATACAATGGTATTTTTAATTTCCTTCATCTATTCTTATTTTAACATTATTTCTTTTTTTCCCCTTTCTTTTCCTTTTCTTTTCCATTTTTGCTGAGACCTGGGGTGATATAGGAGTATGTTGGGATTTTTAGTAAAACTTGGGAAGTTTTCATTTATGATATTCTCCGGTAGGGCTTTGGGACAATCTTCTTTCCCTTCAGGTATTCCTATTATTCATACATTTGAATGCTTCTTGAAATCTCATAGTTCTCCAAGCACCTGCTCTGATCTCTCTCTTCTTTTCTGCCTCTTTGACTACCTGCGTTAACTTGAACATTTTATCCTCTAGCTCTGAGGTACTTTCTTTTCCATGGTCTAATCTATTTTTGACAGTTTCTACTGCATTTTTACATTCCCTAATTGATTTCCTTAAGCTCCTCCGTATCCTTTCTATATTCTACGTATCTCTTGTCAGACTTTTGTTTCTGTATTTCCATTTTCTATTCCATTCCCTTTATTGTCTCTATCATCCATATTTTAAATTACCTTCTGTCAAGTCCATTAAGTCTTTGTAGGAGGAGTCTTTAGTAAATGTTGTCTCATGGTCCCTTGGAGGAGTTGCTCTCTTTTGGTTTTTCATGGTGTCTGATTTTTTTCTGTTGGTTTCTACTCATGCATGCTTTCTTCTTGTTCACCTCCTTCTGTTCGTTTTTCCTTCTGACTTCCTCCTTTGCTTCAAATTACCTTGTCTCAGAGTTTAGGTGATGAAAAGACCTCTCGGTGTGAGGCCAAAAGAAAGAAAGAGGTAATGAATGATAAGGGAAAAACAAAAGGAAAAGAAAAAAAGAGTAAAATAGAATGAAAGAGTAAAAGATAAAAATGAAAAGATAGAGGAAAAAAGGAATGGAAAATATCAGGAAAAAACTTGAAGTACAGAAGATAGGAAGAGAGGATGAGAGGAAATTACTCCAAAAAATGAGGAAGGAGGAATATTTCCCAACACATTCTACAAAGCAAACATCACCCTGATTCCAAAACCAGGAAAAAACCTAACTAAAATGGAGAACTTCAGACCATTTTCACTTAGATAGATGCAAAAATACTCAACAAAATCCTAGCTAAGAGATTACATCTTCTCATCAAAAAAAATCACACATCACAATCAAGTAGTTTTCATCCCAGGGTTGCAAGGCTGGTTTTAACTTATGCAAATCCATACACATAATTCACCATATCAACAGAAGCAAAACCAAAGACCATATAATCCTCTCAATAGATTCAAAAAAAGCATTCAATAAAATTTAGCACCCTTTTGTAATTAGGATAGTGAAAAATATAGGCACGGTGGCACATTTCTTAAACTGATTGAAGCTATCTACTACAAACCCACAGCTAATATTATGGTGAATGGGGTAAAAATGAAAGCTTTTCCACTTAGAACTAGAACTAGACAAGGTTATATTTTTTCTTTTTTCTTTCTTTTTTTTTTTTTTTTTTGAGACAGAGCCTCAAGCTGTCCTCCTGGGTAGAGTACTGTGGCATCACAGCTCACAGCAATCTCCAACTCCTGGGCTCAAGCGAGTCTCTTGCCTCTGCCTCCCAAGTAGCTGGGACTACAGGCACCCACCACAACACCCGACTAAATTTGATGCAGCCGTCATTGTTTGGCCGGCTGGGGCTGGATTCAAACCCGCCAGCTCAGGTGTATGTGGCTGGCACCTTAGCCGCTTGAGCCACAGGCGCCGAGCCGACAAGGTTTTCTTCTATCACCACAACTATTCAACATAGTGCTAGAAGTTCTAGCCAACACAATCAGGCAAGAGAAGGAAGTAAGGGCATCCAAATGGGGGCAGAAAAAAAATCAAACTCTCGGTCTTTGCTGATGATATAATCTTATACTTAGAAAACTCCAAAGACTCAACCACAAGACTCCTGGAAGTGATCAAAAAATAAAGTAATGTGTCAGGTTATAAAATCGATGTCTACAAATCAGTAGCCCTCATATATGCTAATAACAGCCAAGTTTAGATGTTAATCAAGGACACAATTCTCTTCACAGTAGCTTCAAAGGAAATGAAATACTGGGGAATATATCTAACTAAAGAGATGAAGGACCTCTATAAATAAAATTATGAAACACTAAGAAAAGAAAGAGAAGATGATATTAACAAATGGAAGAACGTACTATTTTCATGGCTGGGAAGTATCAACAATGTTAAAATGTCTAAACTTCCCAAAGCAATCTACAGATTCAATCTAATCTCCATTAAAATACCAACATCATACTTTCAAGATTTTGGAAGAAATAATTCTTTGTTTTGTATGGAACCAGAAGAAAACTCATATGGCTAAGGCAGTTCTTAGTAATAAAAACAAAGTTGGAGGCAGTGACCTACCAGATTTTAGGCTGTACTATAAAGTCATAGTGATCAAAACAGCATAGTATTGGCACAAAAAATAGAGACCTAGACATTTGGAACTGAATAGAAACCCCCGAGATAAAACTAACATCTCACAGCTACCTAATGTTTGATAAAGCAAGAAGACTACACTGGGAGAAAGAATCGCTATTTAATAAATGGTACTGTGATAATTGGATAACCACATGTAAAAGATTGAAACTGGCCCCATGCCTTTCTCCACTCACAAAAATTGATTCAAGATAAATGAAAGATTTAAATCTAAGACATGAAAGAATAAAAATCCTTGAAGAAAAGTGTGGAGAAAACACATTTCCAAATTTCTTAAATGTAGGAGACCAGATCATGCCACACATAAACATGTCATTATGTCATAAGGACTATTTTGAGTGCAGGACAATTCAGGAGATGCATATATTAAAAAAAGCTCTGTATCTTCCCCCTGTTTGCATAAAAGTAGAAAATGTATTTACAGAGATAGAGGTATCCCTCTTTTTCTCTCTGCTGGGAAGGACAAAGGTTCATCACTAAAGACAACTGTAGACTCTTACCAGATTTGGAATGGTAACAGAGAAATTCATATAACCAACCGTACTAGTTAGTCTTTACCATTTATTTGCCTTCCTACAATTTGTTGATCTTAGAGACTCAATGTCCTTTTCTTTTATCGTGATAATTTCTCTAAAAGTGTACACTTCTTTTTTAAAGATGCTAGATAAGCCTGAATTGAAAGTTATCTCCTTGATTTCTGCATATTCTCTGAGTATCTCCCAAGCATATACGAAATAAATCATTAACTATTATTCTTTCTTTCTGAGTTGTCCTGTACAGGGTTCCATCACAACTAAGAACTATGAAGCATAGAAAGAAAATTATTTTCCATCTCTACAGAAGCAAAAACAAAAGTAATCCAGAAAATATGTTGCAGACCTTTTGGATGCAGAGGAGAGTTTAATTTAAAAGAATATAATTCCTTATAGTAATAATACCAACAGACTATGAATAGGAATGCACAATCCTTTAAAAATGACTGTGTGATCTTAATTACACATCTGAAAACCAAATGGAACAATAACTAACACTATGGATAGTATTAGGAGTAACATTAGCACAATAACATAATAATAAAATACAGATATAATGAAAATTAAAAAAATGTTTTTTAAATCTATTTTTTTCTGATATATGAAATTGCTAAAAATATGACAGAAAATGTAACAGTGTGCTTCCTCTTGTCTACATTTGCCAAATATTTTGATGTCATTTTATGTGACAAATATTACTACCAAACGTAATATCAGAAGGGTGAATTTTGAGGAAAACATGAAGAGACACAACTTTTCCATCAAAAAATAGCTGAGATTGACTCATGTATATTTAAACTATTCCATTTCTGTTAATCATTAATGATATTTTTGCTTAAAGACATAGTCCTCACTTTGTAATTTCTTATGCACCTGCATGCACAGGCTATGACTTCATAGTGTAAGTGGTTTAGGTGAATGATTATTTAATAGTGATGCAAAAAATCCAAATATTAAGAGTAGACAAGTGTGTTATAATTGAAAGATGAAAAATGTACCAACTTAGATTTTGTGTTCATGAACACAAATAAAAATAAATATATAATCAGTACAACATAAGTTAATATATTACTAAATACTAGGAAAATTTATTTGTATACCTGGAGTTCTCATACCTAGGGAGGAGGGAAAATTGTTCCAATCTACCAGTCAGAACTTAGTATGCCAATTGCAAAAAGATATAGAGAAGTTTCTAGCCCATGGGCATGGTAACAGGTGCAATAGAAACTTGAAAGTAACATAGAATATCTTAGGACTAATTATCATGCTAGTCACTTAAATCTTCATTGTAGTCCACACCCTCCATCATGGACTTTCAGAGAGATTCATGGGAGGTCCATGTGTTCAGTGAGATTCTGGTTTCAGGTTGACCTCTGAACCATGAGGTAGGCCCAATCCAGGCAGGATAACAAACCCCTCAGCCTTAAACATGGTTTATCTTGTCCTGACAATGGAGGCCAGATCCTTGTCTATGGTGAATGCATCTTTCTCTGTAAGCCTTTATCCTGCTTTTACGTGGAAAACCTTTCTCTTTCTCAATAAATTTTGTTTCTTCTTTGCCTTATTTGGGGTGACTGGTCATTCTTCCACCAAGAGCACCCTAAAAACTAAAGATGCCTGAAACCTAAATGTTTTAGGACACAGCTGCCTGACACCTGACACTTTTCCACCTCTTTGATATCTTCTTTAATTTCTGTGGAAGACAAGATGCCTGGGGGGAAAAAAAAATTTAAAGGTTGAATAATATCTTCATATAAATTAACAAGAAATTAGCAAATTATTTTCTAATTTGGGTTTGAAATTTTCTACATTATTCCTTATTGTAGAAAACTTTAATATCCATTTTTATAATATAAATTATTAACATTTTAATTCATAAAACAATTATAAAAATTAAGTAGAGGTATTATGTTTAATATCAGAGAATTCCCTGTATTTATTATTAAAGCAATTAGTAATTTCTGACTCCTCTAATACCATGTGAACTTTATTGGACTTTGTTGTAATTTTTCATTTCAATGAAACATTACAGACATTATGCCATGATAGAACTGATAATATAAAGCTGAATTAGAAATTTTACTTTATGACCATGCAGGATGGTTCACGTCTGTAACCCTAGCACTCTGGGAGGCTGTGGCAGGAGGGTTGCTTGAGATCAGGAGTTAGAGACCAGCCTGAGCAAGAGTGAGACTCTGTCTCTTTTAAAAATAGAAAAACTAGCCATACATTGTGGTGGGCACCTGTAATCCCAGGTACTCATGAGATTGAGGCAGGAAGATCCCTTGAGCCCAAGAGTTTGAGTTTGCTGTAAATTAAAATTATACCAAGGCACTGTACCCAGGGTGACAGAGTGAGAGTCTGTCACAATTTAAAAAACAAAACAAAATAAAACTTTTTTATGTTTTAATTGTGAATCTGAGTTTGACTATACAGTATTCTACTTTGTGACTTCTACTGCTTCAGATAGGACTTAGTGTGATCAGCTCTGATAGGTGATGAAAATTGCTAGACCCATACTTTTAACAGTTTTCCCTTTAAAAATGTAGATTATAATAATTATGTGATAAAGGAGATTATTCCATTGCATAAATATTGGATGAGTTAGTGCTTTTAGGAAAATAATGAGATTATGTAATGTACAAATGTGATCTACACTTCCCATGACCAGAAAATTATAAAATATAGAATATTTAAAATGAAACCTATTCATTCAATGGAAAAGAACTATATTTCATAATCAGATATAGCACAGAGGTCTTCGAGTGTAATTACATTGACAGTAGTTTGGGTAACCGACTGCTGAAATCTACGACACAGAAATCAGCCTTTAATGTAATGTTTTGAGAAAACAGCATCAGAGACTTAAACACAAAGTAATGTTATTAGTCTACTGATCTCAATGAAAACCTTTTTGTATCCACCAAACTTAGACTTCATGATTGTATAAAAAGCTGACTTTTTATACTGTACAATATTGAATATACCAAGGTATGCTTTCAGAAAATATACAAAGGTATCATATGTTGGTTAATAGAATAGCATTAACAGAAAAAATGTTAAGATACCTTAGCAAAATCGAATCATTATGGAACATTATTTCTTTAATCACATGTATTTAAGCATACTTCATCTATACTTTTGGGATGTTCTAACTTTTTTTTTCTAACTTTCATACATAGATTTATGTAAGGACTTATAAGAGTGTAAGAAAGTGATATGGAATTAAAAACTGACAAATTTGCAAATGTAGAATATTTGATTAAAAAACACAAACTATTTATAAGAAAGTAGAAACTGCTTTTGCCTCTGGCATTAAGGGGATGATCTGAAACTATGGAATAACTTACTAAGAAATATTCTTAAAATATCATTATCCTTATATTCAATTTACACCAAATTAAAATATATAATAACAATTTCTAAAAGTTTACTTCCTCCCAGTAGTGAAATAGTTAAATTCTATGAAAATGTAAAGCTCAGAAATTTTGCAAAACATTGACTGAAAAGTTATATCCTTGCATTATATTATTAAAGACAATTTTGTGTTTTTAATTTGCATTTGTCACTTAATAGATAGTATTTACTATATTATTCATCATTAGTTTCTTACATCAAATTCAAAACACAATTAAAATTCAATGAACAATTTCTAATGAATGTTCAGTGACAAAATCACTATCATTTCATTTACTATGATTAGCTATAACACTTTCACTGATTTTCTGGTTACTTGGCTATAGTTAATGAAATTTTTGGAAATGCAGAAGAAAACTGCTGAGAGCAAAGGGAAAAGGACATAGGGTTTTATAGAGAGAGACTAAGAGATTACATCATGTTTGAATATAGGACATTATTCAGATAACATAAATCCAGATTAGCTTTCCTTGCTTAAAGTATTAGTCCAGGATAAGGATTAACACTTACAACATCTGAATAAAATTGATTTCTTTAGAACAGTGTTTGATAGTTTGGAAAAAAAAGGTATTACACTTTTCCATGTAAAATCTATTCCTCAGTTTTACATATGCAAAATAATGTTTATTTGTAAAATAAATTATCTTTTTATTACTGATGTCTTTTTTATTTTTTTATTAAACTGTAACTGTATATGTGAAGGCATTTATGGGGTACAATGTGCTGATTTTCAATACAATTGGAATGCTTACATCAAACTGATTAACATAGACTTTACTTCACTTAATTATTGTGTTAAGACATTAATACTCTACACTTAATTACTGATTTCTTAATTCAATGAGACTCTACCTTATTGCCAGTTAGCATAGAAGTCATGGATTTTCTACATCTTTTAAAATCTTATTCACCACAAAAAGCTAAATACTGAGATTTTCTTCAAAAGTTAATCATATTAAAGTAAAAACAATGCCACACAGATTTATAAAGTTAGAATATTATCTGAAAGGCAGATAAATTATAGTTTGAGAAACACATCCATTCTCTTAGAAGAACAGAAGTCTGAACCTGTAATCCCTTGATCTTTACAACTCTTTCATCTTCCCTCATTCTCACTTAAGAATGAGTGCTGACCTGATTTAAGTAGTTGGTCATCTTTACTACTAACGTTAAGGTAGATCATATGTCCAAAGTTGACCTAGTTTCATTTGGCAAATGGAAACTGATGTATTTAAACTGAAGCTCTACGAGGTTAAATAACATAGCAAAGGACATGAAGTAGAATAGCACTTACTTCAATCACCACCTCATATTAAAGACTACTTAGACATTGTCATATTGGGGAATACCCCATAGCATTTAGTATTATATCACAAATCGTTAATTAAATGTTTGGGAAATTGTAATTGACAAATAATAATTGTATGTGTTCATACAATGTGAAGTTTTGATATGTGTGTGTTATAGAATGACAAAACAGGATGATTAAAGCATTCATTACCTCGAAGATTTATAAATTTTGTCATAACATTTAATATACTCAACTATTTTGAAATATTCAAAAGGTTATTACTAACAATAGCAACTGTATAGACTATCCTCTAAGGTTTGAGAAAATAAGATACCCTTGAAAATACAAAAGTAACTCCCAGTTTTTGCACTTTACACCCTAAAATATTTAGAGAAAAATGGTCATATATATTATTCATTTAGTTGATGCACTTATATTATAAAATATTTGAATTGAACAGAATTATGAAAAGAAGATTATATTTAATTTGAAGAGTTTGATGTTTTAACATGTCTTTAAGCAACTTAATGAAACAGGAGGTATTTTAAGTAACCAGTTAAATTATCTTAATTTTCAAGAAATTTAAATAATATTGTTCAATTCAAATATCCTTAGAGGATAGTCTAAAATGTCAGGGATTTAAAAGAGCAAGACTCTTCCTAAGTATACAATCAAAGTTAGGAATAAGAAAAATGCAAAGAAGGACAAAAACAATTAATTCTACGTATTCATCCCCATCTACTGGATATGAATCTCCAGTGCCATAACCATACACCTAGTGAAGACTAACTCAGGTACAGAATACCTAGAAACTGACCTTGAGAGACAAGTTTGTGTGGGACAAGAAAATAACAGGAATGATTCATACTAAGATTTATGTCTACACTGCATCTGCCTGACTGATTACAAAATAAAGCACTAAAGTATTTTATATCTCTTCATTAACTAATCTAACAGCAAGTCATATTTCAAACACATTATCCTGTTTGTGAGGCTTTTAAAATAGTTTATTAGCGAAACATTCTTTAAACCATATTCTCGGTTGTTTTTTTCTCATCGTAAGACTTTAACGTTTTACTCTTAGAAAAATCATAGTGTTTAGTATACAAGTATACACTTATTAGAAATGATGTTTCATTTCTGACGATATTACTCAGAAAATCTAAAAAATTTACATAAGCTTTTAATTACATTCTTTCATAATTTTTTCCTGTTAAAATCATCTAATCATGTGATGTTAAGGAGCTGGCTGATGGCAAGAGATGGCATCATATATTTAAATGGTGGCAAGGCATTTTAATCTTTGAACTTTAGAACTTTTGAGAAAGACTACCACATCATTGTTAATATTTGTGGGGATTATATGCCTTTAATAGATTTCAAAAATTAAAATTTAAGAATATATATTTTCATCAAATTGGGTTCTACATATTAACATGACTGTGTTTTTTCTCTTTGGACCACTCTCAGTTTCCTTTTTTGTAGTCTTGTCATTGTTTGACCTTTCTATTTTTGTAAGTACCACTGACTTTAATGCAGATTCATTTCTTTTTTTTGGTAAATCACAATCCCTTTTTGGGAATTAACAAATACTGATTGACTAATTCACAATCATTTTTAAAAGATGATAGTATCTAATGACTCATTGTTGACTGAATCATTGGATACACATTTCAAACTTCAAAGATGCTCTTATTTATATTGTCATATTCTTTCCTCTAATAGCAAATGTTTTAGAAAACGGACCCTAGGGCAGCATCTATGTAGGGCACTGGCCCCATATACCGAAGGTGGTGGCTTCAAAACCAGCCTCGGCCGAACTGCAAAACAGAAAATTAGCTGGGCGTTGTGTTGGGCACCTGTAGTCCTAGCTACTCGGGAGGCTGAGGCAAGAGAATCACCTAAGCCCAGGAGTTGGAGGTTGCTGTGAGCTGTGTGAGGCCTCGGCACTCTACCGAGGGCAATAAAGTGAGATTCTGTCTGTACCCCCAAAAATAATAATAATAATAATTGAATAAAAATAAAAAATGGACCCTATTTGTTAAAGCACTAAATACCAGTGCTCTTTCTGGTACTAAGTATAATATAGTATTAACATCAATTAACTATTTTTATAACATACTCATTTTTATTAAATTCTCTATGTCCTAAGAAGATAATGATATTATCATGTCATTTATAATTTAACTAACAATTTTTCTTATGCTCATAATCAATAAAACTTAAACAAAATATTCAGAGAAATAAAATATTTGGATTATTATATGGAAATATCATTGCATTGTGCTAAAATGATCCTTTTGTATTAAATTTTAAATACGCAGAAAATTTCACAAAACCTATGTGATAAGTAGTAGACTATCAAGGAAATGCAGAATACCACCTAAAATTCAACGCCTCCCTTACACCTTTAAAGTTATCTACTCAGAGTCAATTTTCTTAACATCACTAATCTTAATGGGATGATTTGTTGTTGAATAAAGTAGAACTTTGTATATAATATTAGCATTCAAAATATATATTAGGCCACTAATATATATGAACAATAAAACACTTAAGGACACAAACTTGTGAGAATATGAATTTCTTATATGTTACAAAGTTGCATTACTGTTGCTTTAAAGAGAGGTTGTCACAGAGAGAGTTGTGTTCCCAGAATTCATACCTTAAATTCCTATTCTCAAACTTGACAGTATTTGAAAATGACACCTTTATAATGGTAATAAATACTAAACGAAATTACATGAGTAGGATGTAATGGATGTAATGGAACTGATATTCTCACAAGAAGAGGGAGAGATAAGAGATCTCTCTCTTCTCATACCCTCAGAGATAAAGCCACATGGAAACAAAGTGAGAAGGCCAACTATAAGCCAAAGAGAACTCACCAGACCAGTCCCTTCCAGCAACTTGATTTGTAATATTAGCCTCTAGAACTCTGAGAAAATAAATTTTTCCTATTTAAGTCACCCAGTCTGTGACATACAGTTTTGTAGACTGAGTTAACTAATAGGGAGGGTTTCTATAAATTAAAAGGCATTTATACATTTCTAGGCATAATACCTGAAATATAAAAAATTAATGAATATCTATTACATGACTGGTCCTGAAAGTTAATATGACGACTTCATATTACCAGTAGTCAAGCCGAGAATACAATGACTATAGAAGACTTCATTTTAACTTTCAGGACCAGTCATGTAATAGATATTCACTAATCTTTTATCACTATGTTAGTGATGAAATACTTTATCACTATTTTATCACTATGTTATGTGATAAAATATCCAAATGTATAGCATACTTTTACATTAAATTTGTGCATTTTTTAAAGATAAAGAAAGCAGGTTATTAGAAGTGCAGGTAAAAACAGTGACAAATTGCAGATGAAAGCAATAAAAATATATAAAAAGAGCATCCAAATCAGAAAAGAAATAAAATTAAGCATTATGATATGATCATACATGATAAAAACAATCAAAGTTGTTTTGATTTGCATTTCTCTGATGATTGAAGACAATGAGTATTTTTTCATGCGTTTATTGGCCATTTATCTCTCATATTCAGGGAAGTTTCTGTTCAAGCCCCTTACCCACAAAGAAATGTATATTTATGCTCTTTTCTTATTGATTAATTTGAGTTCTCTATAGATTCTATTTATCAGAAGTTTGTTAGAATAATAAAATGTAAAAATCTTTTACCATTCTGAATGTTGTCTGTTTTACTTGCAGTGCCCTTAACTGTGCAGAAGTTTTTAGCTTGATCAAATCCCAGTCATTTATCTTTGATATTGTTACAATTGCCAGGGAGATCTTCCTCAAAAAGGTCTTTCAGAGGCCATTATCTTCGAGCATTTTCCTTGACTCTGCACTCTCTTCCATTATTTTTGTAGTTTCATGTCTTAAATTTAAATCTTTTATCCAGACAATGAATTTTTGTTAGTGGTGAGAGGTGTGGTTCCAGTTTCTCTGTTCTACAGTTCACTAATCAGTTCTCTTAGCACCACTTGTTAAATAGAGTTTTTTTCCCCACAATGTGTGTTTTTGTTAGGCTATCAAAGATCAAATGATGATATGTGCTGGATTCATCTCTAGATTCTCTAATATATTCCATATATCAGTATCTCTACTTTTGTGCCAGTACCATGCTGTTTTGATCACTATAGATTTGTTGTATAACCTGAAGTATAGCATGATACCACCAGAGGTACTTTTATCTCTAAGTATTGTATTGGCTATTTTGGTTTTTCTGATTCCATGTAACATGAAGTTCTATTTTTTTCAAGTTCTTTAAAGCATGACATTGGTGCTTTGATGGGGATTGCATCAAATCTGTAGATTGCTCTGAGTAGTCTGAACATTTTAACAATGTTGATTCTTCCCAACCATGATAACCATGGTATGTTTCATTTGTTAACAATTTCTATTTCTTTTCTCAGGATTTCATAATTTTTATAGAAATATTTCATGTTTTTTGTTATGTATATTCCCAGGTATTTCATCTTCTTTGGCACTAGTATAAAAGGAATAGAGTCTTTTGTTTTATTCTCAGCTGACTATTGTTAATATATATATATATAAGCTACTGATTTGTAGGCATTGATTTTTGTCTTTTGCAACACTACTATATTCCTTGATCAATTCTAAAAGCTTTGTAGGGGAGCTCCTGGGGTTTTCCAGATATAAGATCATGTCATCCACAAAGAATGAGAGTTTGACCTCCTCTGTCCCCATTTGGAATCCTTACATCTCCTCTTGCCTGATCATGAGGGCTAGGACTTCAAACACTATGTTAAGTAGCAGTGGAAACAGAGGGCACTCTTATCTAGTTCCAGATCTGAGTAGATATGCTTCAATTTTACTCCATTCAATATGATGTTGACTGTGTGTTGCTGTACATGGCCTCTATCACTAAGATTAGCTCACATCACAAAGTCCCCAAACTGCAGATGCTGTCATGGATGTGGAGGGAGGGGAACACTTCTACACTGTTGGTGGGATTGCAACCTAATACTACCTTTATGGAAAGAAGTATGGAGAATCATCAAAGAACTAGAAGCTGACCTTCCATTTAATCCTGCAATCCCATTATTAGGCATAAATCCAGAAGAACAAAAATAATGTCACCACAAAGACATTTGCACCAGAATGTTTATTGAAGCCCAATTCATAATTGCCATCTTGTGGACCAAACCCAAATGCCCATCAATCCATGAATAGATTAACAAATTGTGGTGTATATATACCATGGAATACTATTTGCCAACTCATGGAACCATCAACTCATGAATGGATTAAAAAATTATGATGTATGTATAACATAGAATTCTATTCACCCATAAAAATATGGAGATCTTACATTTTTTACATTGAACTGGATGGAGTTGGAACACATTATTATTAGATAACACAGTATCTCAAAAATTTGGGGGAGAGAAGTATCCAATGTACTCAATACTATTATGAAACCAATATATAAACAAATACTCATATAAGTGATAAAACACAAATATAGTCTGGCAAGGGAAGGAGAAGAGGAGGGCGACAGGAGAGGAAGGGGAGAGGTTGATTGGTGAGAGGAGAGAGGGAATTTGGTGGTATCTCACCTAATGTGCACAATGCAAGGGTATATTTCAAAACAACTAAGAGTAAATTTTAACTATCTTACCACAAAAAATAAGTAAGTGAGGCTATGTTAATCAGTCTGATTTAAGCATTACACTTTGTATATCATTGCACATTGTATCAGATAAATGCATACAATTATGATTATAATTAAAAATTAAATTTAAAAAATCAATAAGAAAAGAAAACCATGACCAATTAATGCACACATAAACAAATACAGAAAAGCTTGCTACACCCAATAGATAAATTAAATACAGTAGCTGGTAATAATATCAGCCAATATAAATTAGTTGCATTTCTTTGGACCAACAAGGATCTATTCAGAAAAGAATTCTAGAAAATAAATAATAACATTAAAAATAAATAAAATATAATACTTATAAATACATTTAACATGGGAGGTTGAAATGTGCACCCAGAAAAGTATAAAATAATGATGAGGCCAAGCACAGTGTCTTATTCTTATACCAGTAATCGAAATACCAAATATCAGAAAGATATTTGTGTTTCTCACATTTTAATGGGAGGCCAGGGCAGGAAGACTGCTTAAAATCAAGTGTTTGAGACCATTTTGAGCAATGTAGTAAAACCTAATCTCTACAAAATATTAATAAATTATTCATTTGTAATGGAAGGCTGAGGTATGAGAGTTGTTTTGGCCCTAGAGTTTGAGTTATAGTGTATTATTATGATGCTCTCTTGCCCAAGCAGCAGAGGGATGCCCTGCCTTGAAAAAAAATAAGAAAAAGAAATAATTTAAGAAAACATAAAAAAATAGAAATAAGTTCTGCCCATGCTTGTGTATTAGAAGAAGTAATTCTTTTAAGATTTCTCCACTACCCAAATATAATGCAACTTGAACAGAATCCCTATCAAAATTACAATGGCATTTTCAGAGAAATCAAGAAAAAAACACTAAATATTTTAAGGAATCATAAAAGATTCTAAATAATCAAAATAATCTTGAAGAAAACTAAACTGGAAGCATCATACTACCTGACTTCAAAACATACCACAAAGACATAGTAACCAAAATAACATAGTATTTACATTAAAATAGACACATAGACCAATGGAATACAGCAAAGCATACAGAAATAAATCTACATACTTACAGTTAACAGATTTTATACAAACGTGCCAAAAGTACACATTGGTGAGATGATAGTCTCTTCCCTAAATGGTGCTCTGAAACCTAACTATACAGATTAATAAAACTAGACTAAAAATATAACTCCCCATATACAAAGATCTACACTGAATGGGTTACAGATGTAAATGTAAGACCCAGATGTATAAAACTACTAGAGAAAAACATACAAGAAACACTTTATGCCATTGGTCTGGGCATTGACTTTTTAAATATAAGAACAGAAAAACACAGCCAATAAAAGCAAAAGTACAGAAATGGGATTACACAAAACTAAAAATCTTCTGTATAGCAAAGGTAACAATGAACAGAGTGAATAGACAACCTACAGAGTGGGAGAATATATTTGCACGATTTGCATTTGATAAGAAGTTAACATCTAGAACATACAAGGAACCCCAACAACTCAATAGCAAAAAACAAACACTGTAGCATCTCCCCAGTTGACCACCTTCCTACACTGACTACATCCTTAAGTTGACCTAATTCTTTTTTTTTTCTTTTTTTGCTGTTCACATTTTTATTTGTTTTGTTCTCTTAGTTGACCTAATTCTTACAGGCTGGGCATGTGTTGCATGTTTATCAGTACAGTAGATCTACTTCCTTATGTGAACCAGTTTAGTGTCCCTTGGGTAGACAACTTACAGAGTTTCTACAGTAATTTCACTAAAAAATGGGGGAAAAAACTGAATAGTCATTTCTCAATAGAAGGCATGTAATTGGCCAATAGGTATATGAAAAAAGGCTGTTTCACTAATCCTCAGTGAGATGCGTATCAAACAGTCAATGAGACGGGCCTTCATCCTAGTAAGAATGTCTATTACTAAAAGGACAAAAATGCTGATATGAGTACGGAGAAAAAGGAACTCTTGCACTGTTAGCAGGACAGTGAATGAATAAGTCCAATATGGAAAACAGTAGAAGGTTCTGCAAAAAAATTAAAAAGAACTAGTGTATAATCCAGCAATCCCACTAATGGCTAAAATGAGGATGTTAAAAAGATATTTGTGTTCCTGTATTTTTTCAGCTGTATACACAATAGTCAAAATATAAAATCAAGCTAAGTGTCCATCAACAGATAAACTGATTAAAAATTATAATACACAGATAGATAATTAAATGTTACCCAGAAGCAAATCTTGACATTCATGACAGCATAGATTAACCTAGAGGACATTTTTCTGGTTAAATCAAGCCAGACACCAAAAGAAAAATACATGATCTCTATTATGTGGAATCTAATACAAGTCGAATATATAGAAACAAAGAGTAGAATAGTAGTTACAATGTATGTTATTTAAAGCAACACCAAAAATAAATAAATGAGACATGGTCCATCTAAAAAGCTTTTGCACGGGTAATGGTACAATTACTAAAGTTAACACAACCTTTGGAATGGGAGAATATATTCCCATTGTATACTATGAATCTCCCAACCTTCAGAATGGGAGAACATACCTGCATACTATGAATCTGACAAAGGGCGGGTGACTAGAATCTACAGAGAAATAAAACTAATTCACAAGAAAAGAGTAAACAAACCCATTTATATGTGGGGAGGAGACATGAGTAGAACCTTCTCTGAAGAAGCCCGACAAATGGCCCACGAACACATTAAAAAATGCTCATTGTCCCCAATCATCAGAGAGATACAAATCAAAAATGCCCTTAGATATCTCCTAACCCCAGTGAGAAGAGCCCGTATCATCAAGTCCCAAAGCTGCAGAGTCTGGTGTGGATGTGAAGTGAAGAGTACATTTTTACTTTTTACACTGCTAGTGGGACTGCAAACTAATAGAGCCTCTTTGGAAAGAAGTATGGGGAATCTTCAAAGAGCTAAAAGTAAACCTTCCATTTGATTCTTCAATCCCATCACTAGACATCTACTCACAAGAAAAAAAAAATCATTTTGCCGTAATAACATTTGCATGAGAATATTCACAGCAGCTCAATTTATAATTGCCAAGATGTGGCAGCAACCCAAGAGCCCATCAACTCATGAATGGATTAACAAACTGTGGGATACGTATATCATGGAATACTGCTCAGCCATTAAAAAAGAGGGAGACTTTACATTTTTTGTATTAACCTGGAGTTGAAGAATATCCTTCTTAGTAAAGTATCACAACTTAAAAGTAAGTATGCAATGCATCCAATACTAATTCAAAACCAATAGATGAATAGATCCATATGTGAGAAGCACCAATTAAATTCAACTGCAGGAGTGTAGGGGGCAGGAGGAAAAGGCAAAGGGGGAGGCGGGGGGAGTTGCTAAACTCTCACCTTGTGGGCACCATGTAAGGCCATTCAGCACACCCTTTGGGTGTGGACTCAGCTGCAACTTGAACTTTACCTAATAAATGCAAACAGTGTAACCTAATAATAGGTACTTTGATATTAGTCAGAAAAAAAAGAATAGTTCTAGAGATTTAACGTACAGCATGAGGACAATATTTAATAATATCATTTAATATCATGATAATGTGTTAAAATATTACATTTTAGGTGCCTTTCCCTGTCCACAATAAGTGCAAAATTAACTTTGTGTGGTGATGTAAGTTATTGAAATAGACGTTCACATTCAACTTTGTAAAATATCAACCTTCAAGGCAATGTTGAAATGATTTTCTTCTTCTACAGGAACATCCCATAAAAATCATGAAAATCAAATAGGAAATGTTCTCTGTTATGAGATATGGGATAAGAATTAAAATTTATTCTGGATTAGCCAGATATTCCCTACATTTGTGCAATATAATATGAATGACAATACCGTTAAAGAACATGGTATGTATTAGAGGAGCAGAAAATATCTAGTAAATTTTTCACTCTTAGAACTGTGAATTCTTCCATATTCATTCATATAAATGAATTCTTTAACTAAGAATACATTAGAACAAGAATTACAGATTTCCTAAAACCCCAAATTATGCCACAATAATGTTGTACCAGTAAAGGTTTCTTTGTATATGTGCAGATTTCCCCCTCAAAAATCATACTTGTTAAACCACATAAGTATGGGTTACTGCAAATTTAGAAATTCACCTGTCAGAGTAAAACCTGGGGAAAAATTTAATTCATTAAATATGACATTAAAATAGATACAATCATTTGGAAAAAAACAAACTTCTCTTTTGAGTACTCTGTATAGATTGCGCAAGGATCTTTTCTTTCACTTTTTTGCCTTCTGTGCAATTCTATTTAAAGCCCATGTGATCTTAATGTCCAGATCAGCACTGCTGGGCTGCTGAGTGAAATGAGTAACGAGCCCAGTGGGATCCAGCTAGCTCTGTCTCAGTTTGCCATGCTGAGAATTAACTGAAAACAAGGAATTTGCAATAAAATTCTATGACTTGGGAGTGTTGGCCTCTTTTGGTAGTAACTGACATCTATAAAATATCTAATGTGATATGCAGGATGAGAACTTAACTTTATTGGTTTATAGCTTCTTTAAAGACTCTTTGTATAATTTTATACATTCTGACATACTACATAAGTGGACAAAAGATGAATAAATTCTTTCATCAGAATATGACCATGCCAAGAGCATTTCTAAAACTAATATACTGAAAACCCATAGGTTAAGCATTCAGTGTTGCAAACATCTGGTTGAAAACTAAAAATGTGAATACTATGCCAATATTCCAGATGGTTTCTGTCACATATAGACAAAAAAAAAAATTGCACATATGTAACTAAAACTTCTTCTCAACTGGCTGATTTAGGGTTGGATATATTTAATTAATATGCTTAAATTTACATAATTTTTTATTATTTGCCATGATTTATTCAATATTATATTTTCTGTATCATAGAATTTTATTTTTTTTCTTTATTGCAATGTTGTCAACATAAAATCTAAATTAAATATCTAGACATGTTCGATTATAGACAGAAAAAAAAATCCAACACTGATTAAGAAATATTTCAAGATGGAAAGAGAGGAAGAAGGCCATTCATTCATAAGCACATTAATTTCAAGTAGTTTTCAACAAATTAACATATGCAGGTATTTGCCTTCTTATTAGCATGGTTTTATTTTTGAAATGCTACATGAACTGTTTTTAAAAATAGAAACCATCTGGGAAATAACAGTAATATTAAAAAAGCAAACTATTAATTCTTCATTGCATGTTACACTGGAACCATAATGATTATAAAGTAAGAAACCAATATACCCTGGAAAGTATGGGTAAGCTGCTTCCTACTGAACTAAATTGATATTTAAGATGTCCTATTCGTTCTCATCATTTTAAAAGAAGCTTGACCAAAGTGAACATGTTTCTGTATATGTATGAGCTTTAGAGTACCTGGTAAAACTACCGTGTTTTCAGATAACTGCTTCTAAACCTTTATCCATATAACAGAAAGCATTTACTGTATTTCCAGAACACTCACTAACTGTATACAGTTATACTTAAAACATAAAATGTGTGAAATTTTGGTTTTTAACATAAATGGAGCTTCCTTTTCTAGGTAGGACTATGTTATAAGTTGTCTGTAGTACAACATTACATTTTTTTCTTTCACTTTTGTTTTAATCTGATTTATCTATTTATTTATTTATTAGAGCAAACATATACAATGCTGACTTTTTTATATGTACATTTTTCATATTTTATACCATATTTTTAATATCAAAAATGCTCTAATGAATTACATTAATTGTACATGAATCTGAAATAGAGTATTTCAGGTGACCTAGATAGAGAATATAAGTCTAGAGATAATCACTTAAGACAATGGGATGAAGGGCTACTAAATTGTAAAGGGATAGTAATTGTTTTAGGGATACTAAATTATAAATATTTGCTGAGTTCTGACAAATAACTGAGCAGGATAGAAAAGATATTCAAAATGCTAAACAATGGAAAAGTTATACTAATCAACCACTTTTCCCATCTATAGTTGAAAATAATGTATCATAATAATATAGGCATGTCAGAGTGAAAAAAAAACCTTCTCTTGATAATAATCGTTTGCTTTATATTTCATTACTATTAGCCAAAGCATATGCTTAATAATGTAACTCGTCATTTGAGGCCTCTCTGAATATAATTTGGGCAGAATATTTATAAAATGTAATTGTACAATATTTATCAAGTTTAGTGAGTTTCCTTAACTTATAATAAAATCTCATCTCTTCACCAACTCTGAAAATTGATACATTACTTTTTAATAACTGGTAGCTGCAATAAGTTTGCTAGAGATTTATGTTCCTTTACACCATGTAATTTGACATTATAACTATGAATTTGGATAATCGTCATTAAATTAAAGTAAAGGTAAGTGCTTAGGCTAACATTATCTGTAAAATGCTTAAATGGTCATTTGTGAATTTTGTTTTGCTTAATAATCACATTTGTCATTTGATTACTTATTGGTAATTAAGTCATAAAGAACATTATTTGTTGTTATAAATATTGAAAGATTTAGGAAAAAAATGGAATATTTCAGTATTGGAAAAGTAAGATATCCAGATATGATGTTCAACGTGAAAACATTACTAAAGTGGAAAATATTGTCAAAAAGAACTCTTTCAGAATTCAGGGAATTAAAGAAATGCTTGCAACAATCTGAGGTTCATTCATCAAAAAAATGGCTGAGTCTCAATAATAACAGCAATCTCAGTAATCTGCAGAAATGACAGAAGGTTTTTTAGTATTTGAGCTCAGTCTTTTTCCATTTCACTTTCCCCAATTCCATGTTATCCTGGAAAACCAACAGGTTTGCAAGTGTGATAACCAGGAAACCTAGCAGCCTTACAACACTGGAGAAAGCAGTGTGCGTTGGGAACTTTCCCAGAATTGTTGAAATTCTCTACTCGGCCTGCCTAGAAGTTCATTGACCTGGTTTTGTTCTTTATATAAACTAACACGCAGCCCACTCAGTGGGAAAAACCCTATCTCCGGAGCTTTTAAACATCACAGCTGTCCGAGGCAGAATTACCTGTGGCAGAACTCAAGAGGCTAATCAAAAATATTAAAAGGAAATGCTAAAGAATGATAGGTTCCCACTGGGTATTGTAAAATCCTGACATATTTCTTAGTATCTTAATGGCCACATGCATATGCGTGGCAGTATGCAAGCTCACAAAATCTGGGGAAGGTCATCTCTCTCATTTTTGACAGACTTTAGAATTCTTCATGAGCAGAAAGTGAAGCATAAGGAAGAGATGGAAGCTGCCAGACCGCTAAAATGTGCACACACACACATGTACAATGAATTTACAAAGGATTGGAGACTTACTGACTCAAGGCATTCAAGGGAATCTCAGACTGATCATTAGCTGGCTGAGTAGAGACTTCATAGGTCAACATGGGAAAAAGGACAGACTTTACTGTACTAGTCCAGGAAAGTCACTACACAAGCAAAGACCCGCAGTGACAATAATAATAATAGCAGAAACAGCAACAGACAGCAAGCAACAAGAACAAACCCTGAAGGGGATCTGATTTTCAAAGTGTCTAAGACTAATTTTTAAATGGGAAAGAATATAAACAAATTTATAACACCAAATTAAATAGCTTAGATTTAAACAATAAATTCCTTGAAAATAAATACAACTAAAACTGTCTCAAGAAGAAATATAAAATTAGGAAGACTTTTATCTGGTAAAGAAGATAAATTAGTAATTTAACCCTCCCCCCCCCAAAAAAAAAGCCCAGGACATATTGCTTTATTTCTACCAAATGATTTATAAAGAAATACTGCCTACCAAACCTTCACAAGGAAAGAAGAATGGTGACTACTTCATAATTCATTCTATGAGGCCAGTATTACTTGGTATTAAATCCAGAAAAGAAATATCAAAAACAGAAATCACAAAAATATATTTTCTGTGAATAGAGATGCAAAATCAATTTTCAATAAAATACCAGCAAATCTAATCAGAAAAATATTAAAAAGATTGCATGCCATAATATATGTGATATGTATAGATATATTTCTTTAATTTGCCTGGTGTTTATATATACATGTATATCTAAATATACCTATACTTACGTATGAAATATATGTATGTATATATACAACTTATATGAGAGCCATGAGTGAAAGCTGCTAACTGGGGTAATTAAGCAAGATAAAGGAATAAACATCATTACATTGAAAGGAAGAACTGTGAATAAATTAATGTTTAGATGACATGATCTTTTTATAGAAAATTATAGTGACTTGGTAGAAAAACTTTTATAATTAGTAAATGCTTTTAAAAACTTTACAGTGGAAATATTTCTATAATTATCAGTTGTTTGTCCATCTAATGGCAATGAATATTCCCTCCCCCCAAAATTAAGAAAACATTTCCATTCAAAATAGCATCAAATATGGGAATACATTTGATAAAGATAACTTATGATATTGGTGCACTATAAACGCCAAATCATTTTTGTAAGAAACTACAGACATGAGGAAATGGAAAAATATCTTGAGGACTCAATTTTTTCACTAATTATAGATGAGTTGTTTCCACTGTTCACAGTTTCTCAACTGAATCTAATAACCATTCATCATTTTCTTTTTGGTGACACCATATATAAAAGGTGCTTTTTTTAATTTTATGCATCACTGAGGTACCAATTTTCTACTGTTTTATGTGCATCTGTAAAAAGAATCAACAAGTGACAATTTATTACTGTTCTAATAGTGCCAAACACATATTTTGTTCAAATTTTAGAGTGCCATTCCCTAATACCAGGCTGTGCAATGTTCCCATATTAGAAGCCTCCATGTGATTGAAGGTGCCACTTGTAATTCCAAAATGCATCAGAAATTCCAAGAAAGCAGATGCCAATTATAACAAGCAGGTTGCTTAGACCTATAGAATCTAGATGCATAATAGAAATACTAAAATAAGTTTAAATATTCCTTCTCACATAATGGGGGAATAAATACATTAAAAGTGAATATCGTATTTATAAGTAAAAAATTACATGTATGAAAGATTATATTTTAGGAAATTTAAAATACATTTTTCAAATAAAGTTACTGACATCACTTAGAAAAATGTTAGGTAAGTCAGAAGATAGAAGTGAAAAAAGTGCCTAATGTCAACTATGAAAAAATATGTGAAAAGGTATTTAAGAATCACAGAGCAAAGCAAACAGATACACTTCACCAGTGTTCACAGTGACATTATTGATAATAGCCAAAAGATGGGGTCAACCCACATCCCCATCTATACATGAGTGAACAAAGTATAGTATGCAAGTACAATGCAACATTATTTAGTCTTAAACGAGGAGTCAAATTTTGCTATGTGCTGCAACACAGATAAATCTTTTTTTTTTTATTTTTATTTTTTTTTTATTTTTTATTTTTTTTAATTTTTGTAAGACAGAATTTATTCACAGAAAAGAAAGAAAAGAATACAGAAAACATCAGATAAATCTTGAAAATATTATGCTAAGTGAAATATAGCATATATAAAGGTCAAATATTTTGTAATTCTACTTACAAGAGGTCCATGGAATAGACAAAATCTATAGCATCAGAAAGTATAATAGAGGATATGGGGACGTGGATGGTAGGATGGACAAGGAGTTATTTCTTTTTTTTTTTTTTTATAAAGTCATAGCTGCATACATTTGTGCAATCAAGGGGTATAATGTGCTGGTTTCATATACAATCTGAAATATTTTCATCAAACTGTTTAACATACCCTTCATGGCATTTTCTTATTGTGTGAAGACATTTGTATTCTACATTTAGTAAGTTCCGCCTGTACCCTTCTAATCTGCACCATAGGCGTGGTCCCAACAATTACCCTCC
>CAUYON010012360.1:0-20220 GCA_963573935.1 Arctocebus calabarensis | reverse complement strand
TCACAGCTCACAGCAACCTCCAATTCCTGGGCTCAAGTGAGTCTCCTGCCTCTGCCTCCCAAGTAGCTGGGACTACAGGTGCCCACCACAACGCCCGGCTATTTTTTTTTTTTTTGTTTGGGTTGCAGCCGTCATTGTCTTACATCTCCTCTGTTGCCATGATTTGAAGGAAAACACTCCAACTTCTAACCACAGTCTCACAGACTCAAAGCTGAGCTCCTGACAGGCCACCCCACACCTCACAATCTTCCCTACTCACGGGATGGCTGCTCCACTTTTCAGTTGCTCAGACCAGAAACCTTTGACTCCCCTCTTTCTTTCCTATACCACCTGCAATGGGTGGGGGAAATCTGGTCTCTTCCTCAAAATGTGCTCAGAATCTTGCCAAGTTTCACCACTTTTACTGCTACCACCCTAATTGAAGCCACCTGTATCTTTTATAATACTCCAAGCAGCACCCTAAGACACCTCCCTGCCTCCATGTTCGTCTTCCTACAGTCTCTCCTTGGCAGCCGCGTGAGGCTTTTAACAAGATTTTTCAGTGTCTGCCCTTTTCACCCGGAAGATAGACAAAATCTTTGCTAGGACTTCAGAGTTGTATGTGGTCTGGATGCTGCGTTGTGTCTCTGCTGCAGCCTTGCTGGCCTCTTTGCTGGTCCTCAGGGCCTTTGCACTTGCTGTCTGTCTGTCTGGAATGCTTTCTTCCCAGGTATCCGCTTGGCTCACGTCTTCTCTTCCTTCAGATCTTTACTCAGTTAGTCCCTTCTCAGCAAAGCCTCGCCTGGGTACTCTGCTTAAAATTGAATCAGCTGTCCCCAACCTTTCCTTGTCTCTTTTCTACGGCATTTATCACTGTCTAACCCCATTTGTCTTGTTTACGGTCTGTGTCCACAAAGGCAGAGGTGTCCACACTTACTTATCTTGCTTACTGTCTGAATCCATGAAGGCAGGGTTTTTGTCTGCTTTTCATTTCTACTGCTGCACCCCCAGTGATGATGATAGTACATTCTAGCCATTTAATGAATTGTTGAAGGGCTGGTTTAAACTGAATGCTGAAACCGGATGTCTTTGAAATGCAGGAGCTCCTAAGAATGACTCATTCATTCAGTGAGTATTAATAGAGTGCCTACTTTGTGCTCATGTTATAGCTGCCATGACGGGGGAGCAATGATGGTAGGGACTGGAATGTATGATGTGAAATATCTGCTGGGGAAGACTTTGGAAGTCTCCTTTCCAGCAGGATGCAACTGATACTCCAGGGTTTCCCGCGGTGTTATTGTCAAAACATGAAATCAATGACCACCAAGTATGTTTCCTCCTGGCTAGAGCTGTGGGGGCCACTTCCCCCGCCCCCAGGACAGATAGGTTTCAAGTTGACTTAGAAAAATAACAGTTTTCATTAAGCACATGATATTAAATTAAAGGAAGGTAAATGGCCTCCGTCAGAGAAGCTGTCATTCCTACTTCATGAGGAATGAATTAGACTGTAGATAAATTAGACTAACTTCTACTAACTTAGACAAACTAGACTAACTTCATTAAATTAGTTAGTCTAATTTGTCTCTCAAAACTCAAGCTGAGTATCCCCCAGCTCAGTTAGGATCAGAGTAGTCAACAGAACAAATGAGGTGGCGGAGGAGGGGGGAGTGTGGTTCTTTCATTAAAAATGAAAAGAAAAGAAAGAAACAGTAAGTAAAACAGTGCATTGTACAAGACTGGGCGGCTCTTTTAAGTCTAACATTGTTCTGCTACTTTCATAGAGTATTAGACCCACTTTTTGTTTCCACATTCTTCAAAAGATTTTGGAGAGACAGAAGTAACGACAAGCTGAGTAATATAAAGAAAGAGGGGGAGAGGAACCCTTAGAGAAATGTCTAAAGCGGTTGGTACCATTTACCCTGACAAAGAGCCAATCGCTTCTTCATCTCACTCGGGGAGGGGTCACTTTCAAAAGGCCATTGGGCAGCCTTCCCTTCACCACCGTCATTTCTGGCCTTGATTTCCAGAATTTGGGGCTTAGTTTGGAAACCTTCTCAAGGACAAGAATAACAACATCCCGGGGCAGATCCTGAGAGAGACTATAGAAATTATACAGATAGGACGAGATGGAATTGGGATAGATTCGGAATTCACCTGCCTCGGACTAGGAGCCAGGGCCTGTGGCCCTTTTAGTATGTATAACGGTACAGCTGGAATGGACATTTGCTGTGCTCCTGTGTAACACACCCGTTTCCTGAAGGAAGAAACAGGTTCAGAGAGGCTAGGGACCTGCCCAAGCTTATATAGCAAGCGAATGGCAGAATTTGTGTAGGACTGGGACCCGCTGACTCCCAGGCTACCTTGCGGCTTCTGAGGAAGTCTATTTCCATGATTTCTGGTCACATACAAGTAGTTTCAAGACTAGCGAGCGGGTTTTCTTTGAGCCTGTTCGTGGGCAGCAGTGGCGTCCTTCCCTGGCCCAGCACCTTGGGTGCAACACAGAGGGATTAGAGGTGGCTTTGGAAGGCAGCCACACACTGACTCCACCACTGCCTACCTTTGTGACCGCAGGCAGGTTGCCTAGTTTCTCTAGGGCTGATAAGTGCTCCGAGGGTTATTGGGAAGATTAAATGAAATATAGACTATGTAATTATTGAGCATAATTCGTGACACAGAGAAAGAGGTCCACACATTTGGCTAGTGTCATAAATTTACAATGAACATATGTTGGATGAATGGATAAAATCCCATCGGAAGGCAGGAGTTTGGTACTATTTTAGATCCTCCAAGGGCGCTTAGCTGTACCCTGGTGGATGCCGTAGCTGTAGCTCACAGTGTCTGCCAAATAGAAGATGCCCTCCAACAACAGGTGTGTGACTCCTCAGTTATGACAGTAAGATTTATAGCACAAAGAAGAAAAGTGAACAGCAAAAGGTTGCTCAGTTGATGGCAAAGTTGAAATTAGAATCTAATTCCCTCAAATCAAGGTTATTTCTTTTGAAGCTTGAAGGTTATTTTCCCTGAACGTTCTAAGTCTGTAGAAGAAATTAATTGAGGACCATAAGTGAAACTTAACTTTGTTTGCTTTCCTTCAGATTTTTATTTTTATCTTCTTAGAGACAGTCTTTGCTATTGCCTAGTACAGTGGTGTGATTATAGCTCACTGTAGCCTCGGAGTCTTGAGCTCAGATGACCCTCCTGCCTCAGCCTTCTGAGTAGGTAGAACTACAGGCATGGACCACCATGCCTGGCTAACTTTTAAATTTTTTTGTTGAGATGGGGTCTTGCTATGTTGCCCAGGCTGATCTGAACTCCTATCCTCAAGCAATCCTCTCACTTTGGCCTCCCAAAGCACTGGATTTATATGTGTCGGCCACCATGCCCAGCCTCCTTCAACTTTTTTTTTTTTCTTTTTTCTGGGGCTGGGCTTGAACCCACCACCCCCAGTATATGGGGCCAGTGCCCTATTCCTTGAGCCACAGGTGCCACCCCACCTCCCTCAACTTTTAAAATTAAGACAATTAGAAGCCCACTAACTTAACTTAAAAAAATTAATACAGGCAGCATTCAACTTTAGTCAACTACATAACAATCCAACTACATAAGAATATATAAAAATGCGTATTATAGCTTCTATATGTTGTTAGTAAATGAAGACTGACAGAGTGAACACGAAGTAAGGATGAGACAGAAAGAGGAACAGAAACGAGGAGAAGGAGGACGAGGCCAAAGGGAGAGACAAGCCCAAGGGCAAGACAAAGGAAAGAGGAAAGAGTGACCGGCATTGAATTTTTTATAATGAATCCATTAATTCCCACCAACCATTTCAGCTGAGTTCTACAATCTCCTATTTTCTCCCTTCTGTTCTCCCCCCTTTCTGTTTCCCTCTTCCTGACCCCCTGCCTTCTTTTCTCCTTCCTAGTGTCTCTCCCTCCCTCCTTGCCTCCCTCTGGCCCTTCCTTCCTTCCTCGCCCTCTCCCAACCACACAGTACCATTCTCATCTTGAGGCTTCTCAGCACAGCTCTCCCAGGCTGTGGAGCGTATGCTGTGTTCTGCTGTCATGCCCTTCTCTGCCCTACCCGGGAAGATCGGTGATGTGGCTGCGTGGCAGCCTGGGGTGCTGCACCCCAGTTCAGTCCATTCTGCAGCCATGTGGCTTGTTGCAACCTCAGAGAGTAAGAGGTGCAAAAGGAGGAAAGCAGAGATGCGGAGAGGAAGGACTTCCGAGAGGTGTGCTTGTCACGGAGTTTCAGGCTAGTCATCTGCGCACAGGGCGATTTTCTTAACTCTTAGGTTATTAAAAACGTGTGTCCTAATACTGAATTCTGCTTATTGCTGCTGGGAGTAAGGTGGAAAGCACAGCCTTCTAGAGGATGGAACCCAGCCCAACGGAGACTATTCCCAGTGAAGAGGGGCAGAATTGGGAACGGGGGGTCGACTTCACACACTAATGTGCAGACCCCCAGTGATCTGAGAGTTGCAGTGAGCCTTGATGAAGAGTTTTGGGGAGGCTGAGATAATTCCAACCTACGCTTTTGCTTATGTACTCTCCCCCACCTCCAATATCAGCCGCTGATCCTGAAATGTCATCTAGGTGACATCCTCCACCCCTGCACTCACTAAATCCCCACAGTCAGCTCCCTGAAGATCTCCCCTGACAAGTCAGATCAGGTGATGGTGCGTTCAAGCTCGTGCACCAGGGGCAGACCTAACGGGACGTGAAGGCCAGGGGTGATGGACAGGGCCTGGCGGAGGGAGTTTTTAAAGGAAAAAGCGGACTGCTTAACTGTTTCATGCTCCCAGCTTCTTAGAAGCAGTAAGGAAAGGGAGAAAAGTGTAGGGGACTTCAGGGATAGCAAGGAGACACTGGCTTATTATTCCAGAGGGCAGACAGGAGTTTGTTGAAGCTTCACAGGCAAACCTCTCAGCAGGGTCACCAGGCTCCATTGCAGGGTATGGACTAGAGAACCTCTGGTTCTGCTCAGGCACATGCCAATAGCTTCGCCTGCCTCGGTTCCTCTGTCGACACTACAGACATCCCTCGGCAGTACCACAGTGATCTTCATTTTACAGAGGAGGCAATTGGGGCGCAGGTAGGTAAGTGAGTTTCCTGCAGTTTTCTGGGCATTCTAGTAACCTCAGCACGTCCCTCTGCCCAGCTGTGCAAGAAGAAAGGCAGAGGAGCCGGGAGCGAGCCGAGAACGAGGTGGAAGGCGCTGGCGGCGGCCATGAAGACATGCCCGTGGAGAGGATTCTAGAAGCAGAACTTGCTGTTGAACCAAAGACTGAATCCTACGGTGACATGAACATGGAGAACTCGGTATGTGGGCTTGGACCTCCATCCATCTTTATGGAGATGGGGGGACTGGAGAGCAGGGTACGTATCGGGGTCCCAGAACCTGTCACTCACAGTACTCACAGCACTTTGTTCCTTTTTCAGACGAATGACCCTGTTACCAACATATGTCACGCGGCCGATAAGCAGCTTTTCACCCTTGTGGAATGGGCCAAGCGTATCCCCCACTTCTCTGATCTCACTTTGGAAGACCAGGTCATTCTGCTCCGGGCAGGTAAAGCATATTGGCTTCCCTTTTGTTGGGACAGTAACCTGGGCTGCCAGTTGGAAATTACCGTTGGGATCCTAAAAGAAAGTGTCCTGATGGAGCTCCACCCCATTCAGGCTGGGTACCTGTTCAGAGTTGTTCTTTTTTAATGTTTACTTGTATGCTGTTAAATTTGGATAGAGCCCCCCACCCCCTGAAAAAAACCCCAATTTTTATTCCCAAGGGAAACATTGCCAACAGCAGGCCGGGACTGCACATTTTACCATAGCTTTACAATTTGCATTTATTGTTCAAAGTCTGTTAAATCACTTTTATTGGGGATGATTTACAGCAGTGCTTCCTTATGGCAATGAAATTGCCAGTTAGAGATAGTCCCATTTCACAGGTGAGACAAAGAGACCAAAGATCTCTGGTCAAGCTTATACATGGATTCTAAGGTCTGTCTATTTTAAGATTCCATGTGCTATATCCTCCTCCCCTGCTTCCTATTTCTGGGACACTGTGCAGTCTGTTGACATGTGCCATATCTCCTCTTTGTCACCGAGCCAGCAGGGAAGTTTCACGAAGATTGGCTGAGCCTTGGGAGGCAGTGCCCTCATTCATCCCGTTAGATAATGAGCAGTCACTGAGTGCTGACTAAAAGCTGCACGCCATGTCGGGTGTTACCAGACAACGCCAGAGAATTACAACTAGGTTGTCAGGTCCTGGGGGCAGAGACTGCAAGGTGTATTTGCTTGATCCACCATGGCAGCTAACACAGTGACTATTATCTGCCAAATGTTCAATCTGTATTTGTTCACTGATTTAAAAAAAAAAAAAAAAAGAGCCCTTGTCCTCAAGTTGTCATTCTGGGTTGCCCCTGAGAGATAGTGGGGGATATACCCAGCCGTAAGTCAGGAGGCCCCATTCTTATCCTTTCTTTCTTCACTAATTAGCTGTGTCATCTTGAGCTAATTCCTAACCTCCCTCGATTTTCAATTCTGCTGGTATCACAAGGGCTAATGATACATGCATTGGAGGATATGGAGGAAGCAAGAATGTGCTCTGTTTTCCCTCAAGGCCTCCTCCTTATCCTTGCAGGGTGGAATGAACTGCTGATTGCTTCTTTCTCCCACCGCTCGGTTTCTGTGCAGGACGGCATCCTTCTGGCCACAGGATTACACGTCCACCGGAGCAGTGCCCACAGCGCTGGGGTGGGCTCCATCTTTGACAGGTGTCTGCCTTCTGCTTCCTGTGTGCGTGTGTGGATTCCCTCGTGGGCATGAACCTGTGGGTTGTGCTGGGATGTAGGATGAGTTGCACAAGACTCTGCAGAGACCATTAAGCACATGATAATATAAACCTGGGGATTGAGAGGGGACTGAAAGAAAGGTCGAGATCACAACAGGATAGAACCACTCAGAGGCCAGCACAGTTGCTGGGCAGATGGGAGACCTGCTACCCCTACGGGTTTCTAAAGAAGAGATTGGGTCATGGACGTTCACTAGTAAGTGGGGGGTTGGGAGGGTAAACTGCTTATCTTAGAGACCAGGGATGGGAGAAGGGTTTGGATCTGTCCTCAGGAGTAGGCAGGAGGCGCTGAGGTTCATGCTGGACTCTGCATATCAGGGCCCGGCTTGTAGCAAGAACAGACTGCTCTCGGCCAGGCAATGACACCTACGCAGAAATCGGCGCTTCAAATAGTGCTAAAGGGAAACTAAGCCACCTGATTTAAGGGGACAAATGAATAGATTACCGACTTGGGGGGTGATGGTGAGAGGATGGACAGCTGATCAAGAAGAAAGGAAAGTTGAAGATAGCTGGGCATGGTGGCTCATGCCTGTGATCCTAGCTCTCTGGGAGGCCAAGGCAGGTGGATTGCTGAGCTAAAAAGTTTGAGACCAGCCTGAGCAAGAGTGGAGACCCGGTCTCTAAAAATAACTGGGCATTGTGGCAGGTGCCTGTCGTCCCAGCTACTCAGAAGGTTGAGGCAAGAGGATTCCTTGAGCCCGAGAGTTTGAGGTTGCTGTGAGCTGTGATGCCACTGTACTTTACCCAAGGTGACAGGGCAAAATTCTATCTCAAAAAAAAAAAAGTTGAAAATAGGCTGTCTGCCCCATGCCAGGGTCCTGTGGCCTCTTTCCACCTGCACTGTGAATGGCGTTTTCGTGCCATGTCACGTCCCTTTAGGATGCCTCGACCCTTCCCTGCCCTTTCCCACAGCATGTTCCATGTTGAGGCCCGTGAGGTCTTTAGAATGAGTCAGCCCCCTGCACGGGGCCTGGAGATTCTCCCCTGTCCCTGGCTGCTGCCCTCTGCTGTTTCCTGCTACAGAAGCGATGCTCTCACCCTGCTTCGCCTGCCGCATTTCCCATTTCCACATCTTGGGGGGGCCTTGCCAGGCCCCTGCTGGGAGTTCGTGGCTTCCTCCTTGGTGCACCCTCAGACTTGGCTCACGGCAATTACTAATATTTCACTGGGCTTAATGTTGCTGTCGCCGTTTCCATGTCTGTTTCTCTCTCTTTTTTAATTGTACAAATGTCTTGGTTTTGATATTGGACCGTCATTATGTAAAATGTAACCTATGTCTGGTTCTTTAATTAAATTGCAAGTTCCTTGCAATGAGGGACTGCATCTTATTCATTTCTGCACCCTTAGTAGCTGGTACATCATCTGGAAAACAGAGTGGGTGCATAAAAAAATATTGGTTGAATTCATTTTGCTGGTCCTTGGCCTAGCACTTACGATTTTTCTCATTTCCTGCCCTTGTTTCCTTTGAGCAGAGTTCTAACCGAGCTGGTTTCCAAGATGAAAGACATGCAGATGGACAAATCAGAGCTGGGGTGCCTGAGAGCCATTGTGCTGTTTAACCCAGGTGACTGCAGCTCAACATCCGGGGCATGTGGGTTCAGCCCTCCTCCGTGGCCGTGGTCGGCCCCCAGCAGGGTTTGGTCCTCTAGCTCAGCTGAGACAGAGAAGGCAGGGCCAGGAATCCAGGACAGCACAGAGGGTCAACTAGCTATCCCTGGCCTCTGCTGCTAGAACCATCTAGAAAAATGTTTTGAATGGGTGTGGAATGTTCCCATTTGGAGGCAAGTAGGGAGGCTGAGAGATGACTGCCGCCTAGGGTGCTAAGTGAGGGAGGCTGTGAAGAGTGGTCAAGCCTGGGATTTGCTGACGGATTGCGTGTAGGATGCGAAAGAGAGGAGTTACAAATAACTCTTGGGTTTTTTTGCTTTGTTTTCCCGAACACCACTGGCAAAATGAAGTTCTCATTTATTGAGGTGGGGAAAACTCTGGGGAGAGCCAGTTCCAGGGGGTGTGGTGGGTAGGGCAGGATTGTGTCTTTGGAGATGGGTAGGAGACATCAAAGAGCAGCTGGGCGGGAGCCCAGGGGAGAAGCTGGACCAGAGATAGATGTCTGAGAGCCCTCAGGCTCTACCTGGCATGTGAGGTCGTGAACCTGAGGTGAGATCATCCGTGGAGCAAATAAAAAAAGAGCAGAGACCAGGGCTGGAGACTGCGGCCCGGGGTGCGCCAGCAGTTAGAGTCAGGGGAGCAAAGTTGGTGGGGTAGGGAGCCAGGATGAAGAGCAGTGTCCTGGAGGCCCCGGGGAAGAGTATTTTAGGAAGGAGGAAGTGATCAGCCTCATTAAAGTCTACTCTGGGCCAGGAGAGATGAGCCTTCAGAGTTACGTAGTGAGTTACCCGTGTGCTGTATCTCCTGAATTAGGCGGTCAGCCCATTGATGCAGGCACAAGTCAATTCAGATTTTATCCCTGGTCTTATCACTCAGCCCATGTATGCAGTACACACTCAATAAATATGTGAAGGTGATATTTCCAGAATGGCATGGTTAAAATAAAACTCTCCTCCTTGGAGTCAGTGGTGGGTCAGTTTGGCTATTAACCATGTGTAATTGGACACAAATGCCCAGCTTTGTTTATGTCACAACCGTCCCCCCATCCAGGGCATCTCTGATCCTAGCAGGGGAGGTGGGCAGAGAGATTGGGGTCAGCCTCAGTGGGAGGGTGTGTGTAACCAGAAACTAGATCAGTCGTCTTTTTTAGATGCCAAGGGTCTGTCCAACCCCTCTGAGGTGGAGACTCTTCGAGAGAAGGTTTATGCCACCCTGGAGGCCTACACGAAGCAGAAGTATCCAGAACAACCAGGCAGGTGAGAGAGGGCTCAAGGAATGGTCCCCAAAGCAGCAGCTACCCCCACTCTCCACTTACTGAGCACCCAAAGCACACCAGTTGTTCCCAAATGTTATTTGCTCTCCATAATAAGCCGAAAGCCACTTAACTAGCCAGTTTCATGGAGCCAGTTAACTCCATGAAGCTGGGGTTCTCGCCTGTCTTTCTGTCTATTCACCATCCGTCACTGAAGCCTCAGGTCCTAAAGCAGTGCCCAAAACATGGAATACACCTTTAAATGTTGGGTGAACGAGAAAGTGAATGAATGAGTGTGGGAACCATTGTCTCCACTTTGTAGAAAGTGCAGAAGTTCAGAAGGGTTAACTAACGTGCAGAGGTGATAAAGCTGCTCCATGGAGGAGGTGAGATGTGAACCAGGTCTGTCTGACCGCACAGAGCTGTGTTGGAAGAGTGACAGCATTGCTTTCTGGTCTGCCCACACAGAAGCCTCCCTGCCATACAGGGTACAGGCTTTGGCAGCCTGGAGATGTGGCTGGTCCACAGGGAGCCGTCTGCGTGGCCTCTGTGCTGGGTCTGGTCAAAAGGATGTGGATCTCAAAGCTTTTTGGGCCTCTGGCAGTACACATGTTCCTGAGTTTTTAAAACAAATTCTTAAACATTGCACAGCTAAATAAGAGTTTTCCCTCTCTGCTTTGGTTAGCATGAGAAAATAATGATCCTCAAATCTCACAGAAAACTGGAAGTAACACTGACAAGACTGACTTCAAGGTATATTCATTTTGTCTTTAGGATTAATTGCCCATGCCCTGATTCCCACCGATGACTCCTATTTCCCTTGTGAAGTGTAATTCCATTCAGCTGCCTATCCTAGATCATAAGTCTGTATCTATCCGCTGTCCAGAAGAGGCTGGGCTGTGTGTTTTCGTCAGAGGCTGTGGCTAAATCTGGGTGGTTGAGTTTCAGCCCTTTAGCACAGTGACTAGGCAGGCCTGGTGTGTGAGTTAGAGAGATCAAGCTGTGATAGCAAACCTGTCAAATGTCAGGGGTTCAACCCAATGGAAGTTGGTTTCTTGCTCACACATCTGGGTGGGCAGTCAGTTCAGAGAGGCGAACTGCCGTGCCATCATTCAGGGGTGCAGCCTCCTTCCTTCTTGTGGCTCCCCCAGGATTCAGTGATGTGATGTGTTTTATGATGGAAGGAGAAAGGGGAAAGGAGCAGAGAGGTGGGGGCACATGAGTGAGTCCTAGGTCTAGAGAGGTCCTTCACCCTCACGTCCACTGGCTACAGCTTAGCGACATGGCCCAGCTAGCTGCAAAGGAGGCTGGAGGATATACCCAGCTATCTGCCAAGGAAGAAGCAGATTATAGGTTTTGGTGAACACCTGAGAAGTGTCTTCTCCACCTGCCCAAGAGAGAGACCTCGAGAGCCCTGGGCAAGTGGTGTTAACTGAAAACCGTGAGTTGGACGCTTTCTGCTGATTCTCCCCGTTCTAAAGCAGCCTTAGACGTGTCTCTTACATGCATTGTGTGCAGGGCTTAGCAATAATGAGTGTCATACTCATCCTTTTCCTGGAACCGACTCTAGGTCCTGCTGGCTGTTTATCTTAAAAAACAAACAGAAAAAACCCAACTCTCTTTTTTCCTAATTATCATGTAAGCAACGCATGCTTTGGTGGGAGATAAGAAAACTACTTTAAAAATGAAGCAGGTAAGAAAAACTGTAAATATTTTGGTACATTTCTTTCCAGTTAGTATCCTTGTGTATCTATGCATGTATACATAGAAATACTTATTTATAGATATGAAATTATATACTTCGGGTTTTTTCTTCCCTTAACCATTCTAGGAATTTTATCAGGTTATTGAAAAGTAGGAGAGTAACATTTTCAAAAGGTTGTGTAATATTTCACAGTGTGGGTGCATCCTAATATGTTTGGTCCTTGCCCTCTGGTTGACATTTATGTTTTTCCTAATGAGTATTAATTTTACAACTTTGGAACGTGAACCTTCTCTGGGAAGAGGGGTGCCAGGGGCCGGGGATGCTTCCAGACCCTGGGGACAGATGCCAACACTGGCTGCCTGGACTAGGGCAGAGCCTGGAACTTCAGAGAGGTGGCACAGCTGAGTCCCCTGTGTGTCCCTGACTTCATCCAGCACAGCTTGGACAGAGGATGACTGCCCTGAATGAGTGTTCATCAGGGACATTAGGGGTGTCACTGGCCACGCAGATAAGTGTGCTCATCTGCCTGGCCAGTGACAGGACAGCTGTAGTCCTTCCTCTGTCAGGGACGCCCCTGATGTCTCTGCAAAAACTGGTTGAATCAACCACACAGTCCGGGCAAAGTGGTTTTCTCAGTGGTAGAGTGCTGCCACCCTGTGGAGACCCTTCAGAAATGCACTTCACGGGGCCGGATTCAGGATTTCTCAGAAAGCAGAGATCAAAACTGAGGAGGGTACAGAGCGCACCCCTCCTCTTGCACACACAGCAGGCGCCTTCAAAGGCACGAGTCCCCCTTGATGCCAGCATGTGAGTGAGGAATGTAGTGGTGGTTCCATGGCTGTGACCTCTCATGGGTGTGTTTATTTCTATTAGTCTTGATTGCAGTTCCTAAATCCAGCCATACAGCAAAGTGAGAAATGGGACGGTGTATTTGGGATGCTGCATATCATAAAGCTTTGGCACTTTTAAAGTAAGGACAACATTTTCAGAGTTAATTCAGTCTAACTTTGCACCTTATAGAGAAGTCATTTCCTTTATGTAATTCCATAAAAATTCCAACATGGCAGGGCCGTGACCAGGAGCTCCGCCCCCTCCCTCTGACCCTTTGTCCAGCTCTTCACTGCCAGGGATGCTGTTCTGGGGTCTTCAGGTGCTTTATTGTCAAAAGCTTTTGGAGTTTTGTGCTGGTGTTGGCATAGGCCATCAATTTTTCTGTGCAGAGAAGCAACTTCTGCTTTTTTTTTTAGAGGATGCCACTTTATTTTTCTTTCTTTTCCTTACAACATCATGTGGCATGAATATATAATCGAAACACAGGTAGTTTCAAGGACTGTTGGAATTCTCCTTTGTAACTTTTTCATGAAATCAATGTGCTGCTGCTACTTCTCTTTTCCTAACTTGAAGCTGAGCACAGACTAGGAAGCTGATGGATCATAAAAATTAATAACAATTGGTTATAAATTGGCAACAAAAACTTGGCACCTGCCAGACGTGGTGACCTGCACCTGGAGGCAGGGGGATCACGTAAGCCCAGGAGTCTGAGTTCAGCCTGGGCAGCATAGTGGAACCTTGTTCCTGTTTTCCCTTAAAAACTTGGTAACTGGGGCAACCTGAGGTCACAGGGTCTCACATGACTGTACTGCGAGGCACAGCGTAGTCTCCTGTGAGCAGGGCCCCCCTCAGCTATTGCTCATTTTCCTGTCCCAGAACCTGTCACAACTCTTGGCACATTGTAGGGACTTGAGCGTGTTCCTCTAACTGACACAACTAAATGGCAATAGCTTCCAAGTGTCTGATGCCCACCTCAGGCTCCAAGTGCTTCAGCAGATCTGCCCAGAAGCCCTTCGGGACACAGGGAGTATAAGGGACAGCAGCGGTCCAGGCCCCAGCCGTAGCCCTTCCTCTTCACTACCGTGAATGAGCAGAGTCAAGGGCGATTCCAGGACATGGCAGCAGAATTGAAGATTCTCAAGGGGTCATACGCTCCAGCTCTGCCTTTAAAACCGATTAGCCCTCTAGCCTGCTTCTGAAGCTCCTTGGGACTAGCCAGTCTCCAAGTCCCTCTCTCCCCTTCCAGCTCTTCTATCACAGAGTGGTGGAGGGGAGCACTCGAACGGCTCCGGTGGCCCTCCCGCCGCCCTCCGCCGCCCTGACGCCTCCCTGGCTTCCGCAGGTTTGCCAAGCTGCTGCTGCGTCTCCCGGCTCTGCGCTCCATCGGCTTGAAGTGTCTGGAGCACCTCTTCTTCTTCAAGCTCATTGGGGACACTCCCATTGACACCTTCCTCATGGAGATGTTGGAGACCCCGCTGCAGATCACCTGAGCCCCAGCAGCCACAGCCTCCCTGCCCAGGACCACCCTGGGCAGGAGTATGTGGACCCCCACCCTGCATACTTCCCTCCACCTCCCACCCCAATCCCTTCTTGTCCTCAAAATGTGATGCTTATAATAAAGAAATCCTTTCTACATGTGAGACTTTTATAGGTGGAGTTTTGTATAGATGTTCAAGGGAACCTTTCTTGGCTATCTAAGGGCCTGGGGGATTTTCTGGAAGTTCTTGGGAAAACTAACCAAGCCTCTGTACATACGACTGGTTTAAATTATTTTTTCACTTGCCATGGAAAGCAAACAAACAATAAAATACTATATATGACATTGGCACTGCCGGAGCACAGGCTGTGTTATTGGGCTGGAGGGAAGTCATCTCAGACGTGGGAAGGCTGGGACTGGAGGCTGTGGGCGGGGCTCGGGTCCCCAGACAGTAAATCATACAGCCAGAACCCTGTGTCTAACCCAGCTCTGCCCCAGGACAGCCCCTGTGGAGACTGGGTAGAGACTCTGTCTTTTTAGAGTCAGCTTCACATTTTGTTTTTGCTTTTTCTTTTAAGAATCATGAGCAGAAAAAACCTGGTTTTGATTGGGGGCAATTGAGTATAAAGCCAAAAAGAAGATGTTCTCTTGATGAGGGAAGATTCTGGGAGTTGGTGGGAGGTGGTTACAAGAGAACAGGTTTTCTGTCATTAAGTGGCAACAACAGCAAAAAGGCTAGAGCGTGCCAAGTTTATTTCCAGCTTTAACTAACCCTACCCAGCCTGTTCCTAAAAGGGGAAAAGAGAATACCTCTCCCAGCTCCCAGCCGCAGACCTCCAGGTTTACCCAGCAGTCCTGGAGCCCTGCTGTTTGCTGAACAGTGATCTCCTGGAAGATAGGGACCGTGTCTTCATAGACACCGCAGTCAGCATATGAGTATACAGCCCATCGTCTTCACGTCCCCTTTCTGCCATCTGGAGGAATGGGGCTTAACAGATACACCAATCTGTGTGTGCTGTGATTTGCACAGTGCCCCCAGGGTTCTAAGTGTACAACCTGAACAACTGCACACGGGACTACTGCTACTTTCTCCTTTCCTCCAGCACCTGACCCCAGGCCTGGCACCGAGTAGGCACACAGTAATTTGTGTTATTGACACGGGTTCCATACAACTGGAAAGAATTCCCTAAAGGGCAATGCAGGATAACATTTGCCTCATTCCTCATCAATAACCCTCTGAAAACCCCAGGGCTAACGCTCCAGTTCATACCTATAGTCCTAGCATTCTGGGAGGCCCAGGTGGGAGGATCACTTAAGCTCAGGAGTTCAAGACCAGCCTGAGCAAGAGCAAGAGCAAGATCCTGTCTCTACTAAAAATAGAAAAACTAGCTGAGCATCATGGCAGACACTGGTAGTCCCAGCTACTCAGGAGGCTGAGGTGTAAGGAGCTCTTGAGTCCAAGACTTTGAGCTTGCTGTGAACTATGATGCCATGGCACTCTACCCAGGGTGAAAGAGTGAGACTCTGTCTCAAAAAAATAAAAATTAAAAAAAAATCCACCAGTTGGGCAGTTCCTATGGCTTCATATTGTTGACATGGGTCCCATACAACTGGAAAGAATTCCCTAAAGGGCAATGTGGATGACATTTACCTCATTCCTCATCAACAACCCTCTGAAAACCCCAGGGCTTTCATATTCTGAGGGTGGCGGGTTCAAGCCTGGCGCTGGCCAAACTGCAACAAAAACTAGCCGGGTATTGTGGCGGGCACCTGTAGTCCCAGCTACTTTGGAGACTAAGGCAGGAGAATCGCCTAAGCCCAAGAACTAGAGGCTGCTGTGAGCTGTGATGCCACGGCACTCTACCAAGGCTGACAAAGTAAGACTCTGTCTCTAAAAAATCAATCAATAAATAATAAAATCCATCCATGATCATACAGTTGTGGAGAAACCAAAGTTGCTTTATTGCTGGGAGGAGTTGAGGGATCTCTTAGCCTCGGACATTAAGTAATGGAGCGAAAATCTTGGTCCTGATGTTTTCTTCCCTTTCCTTTTTTATCTGCATTTATTGTGGATTGTGATGAAAATAGTTGAGTGGCAGGACTAAAATTTATGTGCAGGCTCCCTGAGCTCTTCCCTCCTCAGCATAACTCACTGAACACAGCTGCCTTGCAGGGAACATGGATGAGTCCCAGGAGAACTCACTGCACCCATCTCTGTTACTAGTGGTAATCTGGAACCTCTGATCCCTTCCCCACAGAGCCCAAGCTCTTGCCTGCAGCATAATACAGGCTGATCGAGGCCCGGGAGGGCATCTGTACATCTGTCTTGCAGGTCTCCTGAAATGGGTGGGGGCCAGGCTGGCCCCTCTTCATGCTGGTCCCATGACATTCAGGGCCTCATAGGCTACCTATATCTTGACCCTGTCTTTTTCACACCCTGGGAAGAGTATCTGAGTGGATGTTTGTCCCTAATGCTGCCTTCCAAGGCCCGTATCCCTAACAGAGCCCTTTCTCATCAAGCCCACATTACCAATAAGCAAAATCAGCTCTGTAGGAGTGTAGGGTGGTTGTTGCTAACTAATGTTTTCTGAACCCTACTACCCTTTGCTAACCAGGCCAACTTGCACCAACAATAATACAGAGGGATTCAGCCTTGTTTTCCATGGGGTTCTTGTAGAGCCTGGCTCTGGGGTGAAAAGCGTATGGATTCTGGACTCTGATGAGAATCCAGCTCCTGGATCTGCCAGCTGCTGCTCTTGAGTTTGGGGAAAGTTGCTTGCCCTCTCTAGCTCTTACTTCCTTCCCTTCTTGTAAAAGGTATTATTACCCACCTTATTAAGATAAAAAGATGGAAGATGTATCAAGCCCAGAGTGACAGCACATGCTTTTGCATAAGACCTCCTTGAGTTTGAGTTCTAACTTTGTCAGTCGTGATGGACTTGACCCTTGCTCAGCCTCTATCACCTCATCCATAAAGTGGGACGGTCAGGCCACTGTGCCATGGGATTCTTGTGAGGATCATTTGAGCTGAGGCGTATCAAGCTCTCAGTACAGCAACTGGCATAGAAGATGGGCAAAAATATTAATTTATTTTCCGCTGATGAGTGAGATTGTAAGAGGTCTGACAATTAAGTTCACGAACTCATCCTAGAAAAAGCACTACATATGTCATTGGAACTCTTTCTGGAATGGCCATCAGAGCTGTCATTATATGAGATCTGACAATTAAATTTGGGAACTTGGCACTGTGCAAGTGGGAACACTGTAGAAACAACTCGTAGAGTTTCATGACCTTGGAATATCAGTGCCTCACAGCTGTGTTCATGTTGATACTGGTGGCGTCTTCATGAGTGGTGTTCATCCTTGTTGGTTCATTGTTTTCTATGCTACACCTTGAAAGCTCTGATGGTCATTCCAGAGAAAGAGTTTGGTAATGCTGGGAAGGGTGGACCAGGCATTGATGTCAGTGCATAACTCCCCAAGGGGGGTTACTACAAAGGCAAGCATGGTGACTAGTCAGGCACGAGGTATGTGGTACTTTTTCTAGGAAGAGGCTGTGAATTTAATTGTCAGACTTCAGAGTTAAACCTTAATCTTGGGCTTTTGAGGAGACTGCCAGAACGTTTAGTCGCACGGCCTGGATCATTCAAGGTACTGTACAAGGAATCAGAGATGTCTTGTTTCTGGTTTTACTTTCGGTTGTATCTTCATCAGTCAAGTGGGAATAGTCCACCTCATTTTCCTAACACTGCTGATAGCAGGAAAGCCTGTGTGTGCGTGAGGACCCTGGGAGTCAAGGAGTTTTGTAAGGGTGGAGACTGTGAGTCGTGCTGGAGGAAACAGGTGTAGGGAGGTGTCATGGTTGTAAACACGTGCTCGGAGGCAACCCAGCTGGCCTCAGTTAAAATCCCATCTGATCGCTGAGCAACCCCAGGCAAGCGACTTAACCTTTAGACCTTAGTCTTTTGCTCATGCACTGGGAGTAATAATAGGACCTATTCACAGGGGCTTGTGGAGAGAATTGAATAAGATGATCTATGGAAGACACACAGGCCTATGTTCAGCACATGGGAAATTCTCAGGGAATTGTAGTACAATGCTTATTACTATTGATCCAAACACCCTCTACAGCAGCAATTTTCAACTGGTGTGCCGTAGGAAGATCTTAGGTGTGCCACAAAAAATGTTTAAAGATCATTAATTCAATTATTTTCAAAAGAGTTTCAAAGCACAGTAAGTATATTCTTTTTTTGGTTTTACCTCCTTTTTTTTTTTTTTGCAGTTTTTGGCTGGGATTGGGTTTGAACCTGCCACCTCCGGCATATGGGGCTGGTGCCTTACTCCTATGAGCCACAGGTGCCGCCCTACTCCTTTTTTTTTTTTTAAATGGACATAATCTAAGTGTGCCAGGGAAGTTATAGGTTCAAGTGTGCCATGAGATAAAAAAGGCTGAAAAATACTGCCCTAGAGACTCAATGACTTGTCCCAGGATACACAGGGGAACTCAGCTACTCTCAGCACAGAGGCAGAGTGTGCAACACCAAACTGTAAGACTTTTGAGTGTATAACCATGGCTAGCATTTATATTCTTTTTTTTTGCAGAGACAGAGTCACACTTTATTGCACTCAGTAGAGATCCATGGCATCACAGCTCACAGCAACCTCCAGCTCTTGGGCTTAGGCGATTCTCTTGCCTCAGCCTCCCAAGTAGCTGGGACTACAGGTGCCCGCTACAATGGCTGGCTATGTTTTTGTTGCAGTTTGGCTGGGGCTGGGTTTGAACCGATCACCCCCGGTGTATGGGGTGGGCGCCCTACTCACTGAGCCAAAGGTGCCGCCCAGCATTTATATTCTGTGCCCCCAAAATATCTGTAGATTGAGGGATCACTACTTACGGGTACATGAGGAAATATAAAATAATAAGAAATGGTGGTTTTTAATAAATGTGGAACCTGGGTAAACAAATCAACATTTAGCTACTATCTCCTATAAGAGATAATACTTTAAAACAATAATACTTTCTTTGGCTAGTTTGCTTTTAGATTTGTCTTCAGAGCTGGCTTAAGGCCACCTGAGAAACATATTCTCATGACTTTATACTAAAAATTCATTAAATTAACACCTTCGATTAATATCCCAGGAACCAGACTCACATCCCCATCTACCTGGAGTCCCTCACGTGCCAGGCGGGGGGCTGGTACTTTCAGATCCCTGTTTTATTTCCTACATTACAGTACTTAATAGATTTGGAGCTGCTTGATATTTGACTGTTTCCAAAAATTAAAATCTATCCCCTATGAATACATAATTCGCCATCATGTCTGTAATTCAAAAACCTGGCTCAGGCTCTGGAGAAGCCGGACGATCTCCCAACATCATCGGAGCCACATGATCCCGAGGCTTCAGGTAATAAACCATTAACGCTGGGGTTTTAGGAAAAAGCCACTGGGGCCGCCAACCCTGTCCGCTCCCCTAAGGCAGGCGGAGAAGGCCCATCTGGGACCAGCCTCTGCTCACTTTCGAAGCGGAGAATGTGGGACACAAACGCTTTCCCGTGACAGTGTTGGAGGACACAGACGTCTCTGACTGCGGACCACAGAGGAACTGACCGGGGCGGAGGCTCCAGACGCCAGGTTCCCCGCGCTGCGCAGCAAAGGCCCTGCGAGTCCCCCTGGGCCCCCCAGCGGGACGCTCCGCGCAGAAGAGTGTTAGGCACGGGCGCCCTCTGCTGTCATATCGAGGCATTACACGCACTACCCTGGAGGCCTAGGGAAAGACGGGAACCGCAAACATTGGAAACAGAAAGAACGCTTGTGGCTCAAAGGAGTAGGGCGCCGGCCGCATATGCCTGAGGTGGTGGGTTCAAACCCAACCCCGGCCAAAAACTCAAAAAAAAAAAGAACAATTTGAAAAAGGTGCCTCAAGCAGACTGAGACGACATGGTACTCCTGGCCAGATACTCACTCCAAAGAACATATCAGTCATTTCTTCAGACTCTGGGAAGAATGCATGGACAAGTAAGCAGGTCCAGGTTGGTAAAGAACAATCTCCTCCTCACCTGCCAGCCGCCTCACTAGCCACCGGGGACACAGACCTTTGACCGCAGAGTCACCCTTGTCACAGGTGAAACCGAAGGCTAATGCCACGTCAGGACTGGGTCTCTGAAGCCGGTCACCCCTCTGCGTGACAAGAGTGTTCTCATTGCAACACTGCGATCCGACCTCTTTCTCAGAGGTGGAATTTGGGATTTTTGAGAGTGGCTAAGTGTGAGTTTTTAATGGAACTGTTTTAGGGAAATTTTCTGTGCTTCTTTTCTTTTCTTTTTTTTTTTTTTTTTTGAGACAGAGCCTCAAGCTGTCGCCCAGGGTAGAGTGTCATGGCATCACAGCTCACAGCAACCTCCAATTCCTGGGCTCAAGCGAGTCTCCTGCCTCTGCCTCCCAAGTAGCTGGGACTACAGGCGCCCGCCACAACGCCTGGCTATTTTTGTTTGGGTTGCAGCCGTCATTGTTG
>CAUYON010012359.1:0-21702 GCA_963573935.1 Arctocebus calabarensis | reverse complement strand
ATGTAAAGTAGATGAAAAAGCTGACAGAACAGAACAAGTTTGCAGAATCTCTGCCCTGTGGAGGAGACGCTGGGCTGCTAATAGTCCTGACTTAATCTGCGAGCTTCAGCCCTTTGTCTCAGCTGTCATCCCCTGAGGGCCAGGTGTGGCCGAAACTCAGCAAAGCTTTGGACCGCTTCAGCCAGCCGTCTTTCAGCCAGCCGTTTTTTCGGCCAGCCACTTTTCGGCTCACTCTCTCACTGCTTCCGAGCTGGGAGAACAGCACAGACCCGCAGCAACCCACGCCCTGTCCACTCCCCTCAAGAAAGTGTTCAAGAATCTGGACTCCGTGGGGGACAGACCTCCAGACCTCAGGGTGAGAGTGGAGGGGAGTGCCAGAAGTTCCAACTTGCAGGTGGAGAATATATACAGTTTTATACCACTTTATGCCTGGCAGGAGGGTGCCGCGGCACAGGGGAAGGAGGTCCGGTTTTTAGAGAGTCTCTCCCATGGGGTAGAGTGGGAGGACAGCCGAACTCTGCTCGCTTGTTTGTATGGAGGTATGGCGTATACTGGGAGCTGTTCTCTTGGGGGAGGGGACTCCCGTCCGCCTGGTGATGTGCTCTGTACCTTTTATTTGTATCCTTGGGGTTGCAGGTCGCTCCAATAGGATTGATGTGCGTTCCTCGACCTTGTCTCTTGGCTCAGCTCCAAACCGTTGGCTTTCTTGCTAAATTTCTGTCTAGAAAGCTGTCTACAGACTGCCATCTTGGCTCCTCCTTCCATTTTTTTAATTTCACAGCATTAATAGAGGTGCACACATTTTCATTAAATAATTTGCCTTTGTACATTTTAAGTCAAAGTTATAAGTATGTCCTTCACCCAGAAAGTGTGCATTGTATCTGTTAGGTGGGAATTTACCTAACCCCTCACCCACCAGCTATTTGATTTCCATTGTGTTTTCCTTCTATATGTGCACATAAGAATTGGTCAACTAGTTCCAATTTAGTACTGAGTACATTTGGTGTTTGTTTTTCCATTCTTGTGATACTTCCCTTAGGAGAATGATCTCCAGTTTCATTCAGCTTGTCAAAAAAGATACTGGATAACTTCTTTTTTATGCCTGAGTAGTACTCCATGATATAGATATACCACATTTTATTAATCCATTGATATATTATAAGGCATTTGGGTTGTTTCTCCATGTTTGCTAATGTGATTTGTCCTGCTCCAAACATTCGAGTGCTAGTGTCTTTTTTATATAATGTCTTTTTTTTCCTCTGGGAAAGTACCTAGTGGTGGAATTTCTGGATCAAATGGTAAGTCTACTTTTAGTTATTTGGATTATCTTCATACTACTATCCATAGTGCTTGTGTAGTTTACATTCCCACCAACTGTATATAGAAGTCTTTTCTCTGTATCCACACTAATACTTGCTGTTTGGAGACTTTTTTTTGATAAAAGACATTCTCATTACACTTAGGTGGTTTCTCATTGTGCATTTCCTTGATCATTAGAGATGTTGAAATTTTTTCATATGTTTTTTGGTCATTAGGATATCTTCATTTGAAAATTTTTTGTTCATATCCATTATCCATTTTTTTAGTGGGACTTGGACTTTTTTTTCTTAGTGATTTGCTGGAGTTCTTTGTAAATTCTGGTTATCATCACTTATTGATGTATGTGTATAGCATACAAATATTTTCTCCCATTCTGTAAGTTGTCTATTTACTATATTGATTGAGTCCTCAGTTATGCAGAAACATTTTAATTTGATCAGGGCCCATTTAGAGTTCTTTAATGACCTAGTATATAATTTATCCTAGAAAATGGTCCAGGCACAATTCAGAAGAATGTGTATTCACGATTGGAATGTGTATTCACCCATTGTGTGAGTGTGGATTTGTTTAGATTATAGATAGGTTAAGGTTGTACATGGTGTTCCACTCCTCTGTGCCCTTGAATATATTCTGTCTGGTTATTTTATCTTTTTATCCTACTTTATTTATATATGATTAACATATAAAAATCTGAGCATACTAAAAGTATGCATCCAGATAATTTAAAGTATATATCCTCAAGAACATCACTTCTACCAACACTGTAAATATATCACTCCCCAAAGATTTCCCTATTCTCTTTATTGTTGTGATTGTTTTAATATTTTTTATTAAATCATCGCTGTGTACATTAATGCAATCAGGGTACAATGTGCTGGTTTCACATATAATGTGAAATATTTTCATCAAACTAGTTAACATAGCCTTCGTGGCATTTTCTTAGTTTTTGTGTTAAGACATTTATATTTTTCATTTAGTAATTATCACCTGTACCCTTCTAAAATGCAGTGTATGTGTGGTCCCAGCAATTACTCTTCCTCCACCCATCCTCTACACTCCCCTCCCCTCCCTTGCACCTTCCTCCATATTCTTGTACTATAATTGGATTATAGCTTTCATATGAAAGTTATAGATTAGTTTCATAGTAGGGCTGAGTACATTGGATACTTTTTCTTCCATTCTTGAGATACTTTGCTAAGAAGAATATGTTCCAGCTCTATCCATGTAAACATGAAAGAGGTAAAGTCTCCAACTTTTTCTTTTTTATTTATTTTTTATTGTCTTTATTGTTAAATCATAGCTGTGTAAAATAGTGTAATCAAGGGGTACAATGTGCTGGCCTCATATACAATCTTAACTATTTTCATCAACCTGATTATCATAGCCCTCCCAGCAATTTCTCCATTATTATATGAAGACATTTGTATTCTGTATTTAGCAAGGTTCTCCTGTACCCTTCTAAGATGCACCGTAGGTGTGGCCCCACCAATTACCCTCCCTCCTTTCCCCCCTCCCCCAACCCTTCCCTACCCTTGCTCCTTTCCCTATATTCTTGTGTTACAGTTGGGTTATACCATTCATATGACAGCTATAAATTAGCTTCATAGTAGGGCTGAGTACATTGGATACTTTTTCTTCCATTCTTGAGACACTTTGCTGAGTAGAATATGTTCTAGCTCCATCCATGTAAACATGAAAGAGGTAAAGTCTCCATCTTTCTTTAAGGCTGTGTAATATTCCATGATATACATGTACCACAATTTATTAATCCATTCGTGGATCGATGGGCACTTAGGTTTCTTCCATGACCTAGCAATTATGAATTGGGCAGCAATGAACATTCTGGTATAAATGTCTTTTTTATAATGTGATTTATGGTCTTCTGGGTATATACCTAGTAAAGGAATTATAGGATCAAATGGCAGGTTGATTTTTAGATCTCTAAGTACTCTCCAAACATCCTTCCAAAAGGAACATGTTAGTGTGCATTCCCACCAGCAGTGTAGAAGTGTTCCCTTTTCTCCACATCCACGCCAACATCTCTGGTATTGGGATTTTGTTATGTGGGCTAATCTTACTGGAGTTAGGTGATATCTCAAAGTAGTTTTGATTTGCATTTCTCTGATGATTAAGGGTGGTGAGCATTTTTTCATGTTCTGTAGGCTGTGCACCTGTCTTCTTTAGAGAAGTCTCTCTTCAAGTCTTAAGCCCATCCTGAGATAGGATCACTTGTTCTTTTCTTGCTAATACGTTTGAGTTCTCTGTGGATTCTGGTTATTAAACCTTTGTCGGAGGCACAACCTGCAAATATTTTCTCCCATTCTGAGGGCTGTCTGCTTTCTAAACTTACTATTGGCTGTACAGAAGCTTTTTAATTTGATCAGGTCCAGTAGTGTATCTTTGATACTGCTTCAATTGCCTGGGGAGTCCTCCTCATAAAATATTCACCCAAGCCAATTCCTTCAAGAGTTTTCCCTGCACTTTCTTCTAGAATTTTTATAGTTTCATGACTTAAGTTTAAGTCCTTAATCCAGTGAGAGTCTCTCTTAGTTAATGGTGAGAGGTGTGGGTTCAGTTTCAGCCTCTTACAGGTCGCCAGCCAGTTCACCCAGCACCATTGGTTAAATAGAGAGTCTTTTCCCCACTGAAAGTTTTTAGTTGGCTTGTCAAAGATCAAGTAATGGTAAGCAGCTGGATTCATCTTTTGGTTCTCTATTCTATTCCAGACATCTACCTCTTTTTTTGTGGCAGTACCATGCTGTTTTGATCACTATTGATTTATAGTAGAGTCTCAGGTCTGGTAGCATGATTCCTCCTGCTTTGTTTTTATTTCTGAGTAATGTTTTGGCTATTCGAGGTTTTTTCTGATTCCATATAAAACGAAGTATTATTTTTTCAAGATCTTTAAAATATGACAATGGAGTTTTAATAGGAATTGCATTAAAATTATATATTGCTTTGGGTAGTATAGACATTTTAACAATATTGATTCTTCCCAGCCATGAGCAGGGTATGTTTTTCCATTTGTTAATATTTTCAGATATGTCTTTTCTTAAAGTTTCATAGTTCTCTTTATAAAGATCTTTCACATCCTTCATTAGGTAAACTTCCAAATATTTCATCTTCTTTGGCACTACTGTGAAAGGATTAGAGTCCTTGACTGTTTTTTTTGTTTGTTTGTTTTGTTCTTTTTGGCTTGGCTATTGTTGGTGTATATAAAGGCTACAGATTTACAGTTCAACAGACATTTACAGTTCTGTAAATGTCTGTTAAATCCAGATGTTGAATGACTAAGTTTAACTCTAAAATGTCTTTACTTAACTTTTTCTTAGAGGATCTATCCAACACTGCTAAAGGAGTATTAAAATCTCCTACTACTATGGAGCTGGAAGAAATCAAGTTACTCATGTCTATTAGCGTTTTTCTTATAAATTGAGGCGCATTCTGGTTGGGTGCATAAATATTAATAATTGAAATCTCATCATATTGAGTTTTACCTTTAACAAATATGAAATGTCCATCTTTATCCTTCCTTATGTTGGTTGGTTTAAAGCCTATTGTATCTGCAAATAAGATTGCAACACCTGCTTTTTTCTGTTTTCCATTTGCCTGGAATATAGATGACCATCCCTTCACCTTGAGTCAAAATTTTTCTTTTAAGATAAGATGTAATTCTTGTATGCAGCAGATTTCTGGCCTGAGTTTTTGTATCCAGTCAGCCAACCTGTGCCTCTTTAGAGGACAGTTTAAACCTTTCACGTTAACTGAAACCAATGATAAATCCTGAGAAGATCTAGTGGACATTTTTAATCCTTTTGTCACTGTGTGAGTTAGACTTTGATAAGAAGTTTCTGGATGAGTTTACTTTTGCATTGTGGGAGTACGCTAGTCATTTTGGAGAATAGGTCTGAGAATTTCCTGGAGAGCTGGTTTAGTTATGGCAAATTTCTTCAACATGTGGATATCATTAAAATATTTAATTTCTCCATCATAAATAAATCTCAATTTGAAAGTTATTTTGTTTTAGGATATTAAAAGCCGATGACCATTCTCTTCTCACTTGAAAAGTTTGATCAGAGAGATCTGCAGTTATTCTAATATTCTTCCCCTTGTGGGCTATCAATTTCTTGCATTTCTTTCTGGTTGCTTTCAAAATTTTCTCTTTTGTATTTACTTTAGTGATCTTATTTACGATGTGCCTGGGGATGTCTTGTTCGGGTTGAGTCGTGCTGGGGTTCTGAAGCTGTCTGCTATCTGAATTTCAGAATCTCTTGGCATGTCTGGAAAGTTCTCTTTTATAATCTCATGAATAAGGGATTCTGTGTCATGTGAGGCTGCTTCATCACTTTTGTGGATCCCTATAAGGCGAATATTGGTTTTCTTCTAGTTATCCAAGAGCTATCTGAGAGAGTGACCTGTTTTTGCCTTCGCCAGTGAGGTCCCTGGAAGAAGGCTGTCCTGTTGAGGCCCTGTGGGTGCCAGGCAGAGGTCCATGCAGTTGCCGGGAGTGACCCTGGTCGGGGGCCTGGCAGTCATGAGTGGTGTCCCTGGCAGAAAGCAGACCTACAGACCTAGCTACCCCTGGAGCAGGCACACAGTCACCAGGGGATTTAATCACCAGGGGTAGGCCTGCAGGGGACCTGTGGGTGCCAGGCAGAGGCCTGCATGGTCACCGGGGGAGTTCCTGGCTGGGGACAGACATGCAGAGGCCTGGCGGTCACTGGCAGAATCTCTAGCAGATGGCGGATCTGCGGAAGCCCAGCAAGCATGGGCATAGCACCAGGCAGTTGCCGGGAGTGTTTCTGGCTGTGGGTCACCCTGCAGAGGCTTGGTGGTTGCAGGCAGAGTTCCTGGCAGAAGGCAGGCCTGCAAAAGGTCTGCAAACTCAGGCACAGAGCCACACAGTTGCCAGGGGATTTACTCACCAGGGGCAGAACTTCAGGAGCCCTGTGGATGACAGGCAGAGTTCTGCGTAGTCAACGGGGGAGTTCCTGCCTGGGGTCTGGCATACCGAGGCCTGGCGGTCGTGGGCAGTGTCTCTAGCAGACCGCAGACCTGCGGAAGCCCCTCAAGCACGGTTGTAGGGCCAGGCAGTTGCTGGGAACCTTTCTGGCCATGGGCCGCCCTGCAGAGGCTTGGCGGTGGCAGGCAGAGTTCCTGGCAGAAGGCAGGGCTTCAAAAGCACTGCAAACTAAGGAATGGAGCCGCACAGTCGCCAGGGGATTTACTCACCAGGGGCGGAACTGCAGGAGCCCTGAGGGTGACAGGCAGAGGCCTGTGTAGTCGCAGGGGGAGTTCCTGCCTGGGGACTGGCCTGCAGAGTCCTGGCAGTTGCCGGCAGAGTCTCTAGCAGACCGCAGACCTCCGGAAGCCCCTCAAGCATGGACCTCAGGCCAGGCAGTTGCGGGGAGCTTATCTGGCCGTGGGCCACCTTGTGGAGGCCTGGCGGTGGCAGGCAGAGTTCCTGGCAGAAGGCAGGCCTGCGGAAGCCCTGCAAGCTTGGGTGCAGAGCTGCACAGTCACCAGTGGATTTAGTGGCCAGGGGCTGGCCTGCGGGAGCCCTGTGGGTGCCAGCAGAGGCCCGTGTGGTCCCCGGGGAGGAGTTCCTGATCGGGGGCAGACCTGTGGAGGCCTGGCAGTTGCCGTCAGAGTTTCTAGTAGACGGCACATCTGTGGAAGCCCAGCAAGCTCAGGGTGCAGGACCAGGCACTCACCTGTGGCTTCCCTGGCTGGAGGGGAGGGAGCCTCGCCGCAGCCCCACCCTGTAATCTTTTCCCTGTGGGGCGCTTGTTCCTGCAGGCGGGGGTAGGGGTACTGCTTGGGGACCTCCTCCCTCAGTCTCAGCGGGGGGTTAGGCTTCTAGTTCCTCAGGTAAGGGGGGAAGGGTGTACAGTAAGTTTAGAATGGTGGGAAAAACTTTAGTTCAGTTTTTCTGCCTAGCAACAGAGTTTTCAGAGTCACACGGGGTCCTCAGGGGAGGCACACCTCACTGCCCACAGCACTCTTCTGTGGGGTGAGACAAGAGGTCCACAGTTCACTGCTTGTCTGTAGAAAACTCGTAGGAGCAAAAGAGGAGAATAAAAAGAAAGGAAACAGAAAAGCAAGAAACTCAGAGCTTTCTTGGGGGAGGGGACAGGCACTCTTCCTTTCAGATGAATTTTGTACCTGAAGTGTGCTTTCTTGGGGTTGCAGCCAGTCTCAGGAGAGGTTATCCACAGAAATCACTTCTCTCTCTTGGCTGGGTTCCCAGTATTCAGCTTAATTGTGCAGTTTCTGGAGGTTATCTTCCCCTTTGGACAGGAGCCTTTTTCAGAAGCTGCTTCCAGTCAGCCATCTTGCTCCATCCCCCTTCAACGTAGTTTTGATTTGCATTTCTCAGATGATTGGATGATGTGCATTTTTTCATGTGTCTGTAGGTCATGCACCTGTCTTCTTCAGAGAAGTTTCTCTTCAAGTCCCTTGCCCACCCTGAAATGGGATCAGCAGTTCTTTTCTTGCTAATACATTTGAGTTCTTTGTGGATTCTGGTTATTAAACCTTTGTCAGAGGAATAACCTGCAAATATCTTCTCCTATGCTGATGGCTGGGGACCTTCTTGGTGTAGTGGAGCTAAGTGGTTCTTTCTTATTTTCAGCTGATCTCTGTCTTACCCTAGTGAATCAGTTACTCTGGGTTGAAATCTTAACTGTGGAGAAATACCAGCAATTAAGTCACCCCAACCCCCAACAGGCAACAATTGGAAAAGGAAAATCAAACCTTTCCACAAACACACACCCAGGGTACCACTTTGGATAGTCCTCAAGTGTTTGGCCCAGTTCAAGAGGTCCAAATCAATTATCCCAGTCAGCACCAGTCTCAGCTGGGAGAGTTCAAAAGGTCTGCGGCAACTAGATAGTGAGGGTCTGCTGGCAGCTTAAGTATGACTCACTCTGGTGCTCTGTGAGGTCAGAAGGAGCCACCCAGCAAATAAATTAGTCTGGAAATGTTGATGTCTCCATCCCAACCTTGCACCTCTGTCACAGTCACTGGCAACCCCGCAGGGCTTTGACCCAGATTCCTCCAATGAACAGATGCTCCAGGGGGTTTGCGTCTGCCTGAGTTACAGAGAGATCTATGTGTCCTCAGCCTGGCCACCACTTTCTGCCACTATCGAGCAGGGGGAGGTGAGGCCTGACAACGTCAGGTGCTGGAATGCAGTTCCAGCCCTGCCCCTGATTGATGTTGCTGGCAGAGTAGAACAACTTCGCAGAATTTATTTCTGTCTCAGGAATACAGATACTGCTTGAGTAACTCTGCCCTGACTACAGTTCCTGAAACTCAGTGAAGCAATCCTCTGGGTCAGCACCACCCTGTGGGTCTGCCATCTATGCATACATATTCTAGTCCCCATGCTCCGCCCAAGCCAGTACCACCTCAGGCATACCTTTTACCCATGGAGCCTGCATTTCTGTCCCAGATCTGTTCTGGCCACTACCGGAGAAAATCCTGGCTTCCTCTGGTTGTACAGAGAGACTGGGAGTGTCCTTTCAAAATATCTCCAGGGGTGTGAGCTCTATTGTTCCCCCTCAGCTGCTTTTCTGTGCCTCAAGGTCACTGCTGCTCCTGTGTGGTTCCATCTCAGCCTCTCTCCCATGCCGGAGAGTCAGTACAGATCTACAATAACCCATGCCCCATCCATACCCCTCTATAAAATGCCCAAGAGTCTTGACTCCACAGGGGACAGGCTTCCAGACCTCAGAGTGAGAGGGGAGGGGAGTGCTGGGAGTTCAAAATTGTAGGTAGAAAATATATGCAGTTATATACAATTTTATGCCTGGGAGGAGAGTGCCATGGCACCCTAGTAGGGGAAGGAGTTCCAGTTTTTAGAGGGTCTCTCTGATAGGATAAAATAGAAGGATATTTGAACTCTGCTCACCTGTTTGTATGGAGTATATTGAGAGCCATTCCCATTGGGGTGGGGACTCCCATCTGCTTGGCAATGGTTTTTGTACCTTTTGTTTGTTTACTTGGGCTCGCAGCTCATCTCAGCAGAATTGATGTATGTTCTTCAACCTTCTCTCTTGGCTCAGATCTACTTCATCGGCTTTCTTGCTAAACTTCTGTCCTTTAACTGTCCTTCTGGACAGGAGCCTCTGTGGAAAGCTGGCTCCAGTTGGCCATCTTGCCTCTGTCTATTATTGTGACTTTTAATGAGGAAAGAATAATTAATATAGATCCAACTTCTTAACAAATATTACTATACAATGCAGTATTGTTAGATATAGGCACTATGGTGTATAATGGATCTTTAGAACCTGTTTACCTTGCATAACTATAGCTTTGTGCCCTTTATCAATTGCCTCCTTATTTCTCCATATCTCCTAGAAACTACTCTTTTAATTTCTGTTTCTATGATTTGACTATTTAGAATTCACATAACAAAGATTGTACAACTTCTGTTTTATCTACGTCTAGGGTATTTCACCTAGCATAAGTTCCTCTAGTTCCATTCATGTTACACAAATGGGAGAATTTCTTTCTTTTATGAGCTGAATAATATATGTACTACATTGCATATTTATAATCATTTTTGTCTATATTCATTCTTCAGTAGATATTTAGGTTTTTTCACTGTCTTAGGTATCATGTATAATGCTGCAATGAACATGAAAATGGAAATATCTTTTCAAGATCCTAATTTCAAGCCATTCTTTGACTATACCAGTAATTAAAATTGCTGAACTGTATGGTAGTTCTATTTTTCATTTTTTGAAGACATTGGTCTTGACATTGATTTCACTAGATATGGCACCATTATGGAATACAGTATATTGGATTGTCAAGAAATGAAGTTATTGTTTTATTCAAATAATTTCTCTGCATTTTTTTATCTTTCTACTTCTTTCTGGTATTTCAATTCTGCAATGTTACCCCTCTTGTAGTTGTACCACAGTACTTAAATATTTTGTTTTATTTTTTTTTCCCAGTATTTCTTCTTACCGCTTTTCAGTTTTGTTAGTTTTTATTGACACAGGCACATATTGTTGATTCCTTCCTCAGCTGTTTTGCATCTGCCATTAGCCCAAAAAAAGTCTTCAATTCTGTTTCACATTTATAGCATTTTAAAAATTCTTTCTTAGATTTTTTTCCTACTTGCATTGCCTATTTATTCTTGCATGCTATATAATTTTGCCATTAGTTTTACTTCATCATGGTAATTAAGTTATTATAAATGTCCTGTGTCATAATTCCAACATTTCTACCATATTTAAGTCTGGTTCTCATTCTTGTTATACCTCTTAAAACTCTTTCACTTGTTTGTTTTTTAGTATGACTTACAATTTTTTATTGAAAGTTGGATATGATATACCTAATTAGAGAAACTGTGCTAAATAGGACTTGATGTATTTGAAAAATATAAGGGGGAGGAAAGCATCCCACAGCCCCTATGGTTAGTTCTCATTCTTTTAGTTACCCTGTGCACCTGGGCCATGACATTCACTAGTATCTCTTTTTCCTACCTATACAATGATAAAGGATAACTTGGGGGGAGCGGGGATACAATTAAAAATTTCCTTTCCCCTAAAGGAAAATCAAGATAGGGCTATAGTTAGGTTCCCTTCCCTCAGGTAAATTGTGCTCTGATAAAACCATAGCAGTTAGGCCCTGATAAAATTTTCTCTTGAGGGCATGCCTTGTTAGGAAGAAAAGAATGCTCTGAACATATGTCAAAATGATTCCTTTTTCCCTCCCACTTCTGGAAGCACAAAGGAATCTTTCTCTGATTTTCACTGTGAGAACCTGGGAGGGACCCTAGAGGTAAAAAAAAAAAAAAATGTTAAGTGGGGGGTGGCAGTTCTGGCTTCGTAAGTAGGGCATCAGCCCCATATAATAATGGAAGCAGGTTCAAACCCGGCCCCAGCCAAACTGCAACAAAAAAATAGCTGGGTGTTGTGGTGGGTGCCTGTAGTCCCAGTTACTCAGGATGCTGAAGCAAGAGAATTTCCTAATCCCAAGAATTGGCGGGATTCTACTGTGAGCTGTGACACCACAGCACTATACTGAGGGTGACAAAGTGAGACTCTGTCTCTAAAAAAAAAAAAAAAGTGGGATCTCCAAGCCTTGACCCCTGGACTTGACCACAATGAGCCTCCAGCAATTTCTTAGTTACAGTTTAGGTTTTTCTATCCTGGTACTGATTTCTACAGATGCTTCTGCTCATTAACTTCTGCTCTAATAAATTGTGATTATCTATATTTATCTGTACATCTTTATAGTTTGTGGAATAGATGTTTTCCCTGTGGTCTCAATTCTCTGATAGATATAAGAAGAGCTATTATTTTCACTTTGTTCTTCTTTTTATTTTTATTTTTTGTTATAGTAAAATAAGGAAACAACAACTTCCAAGCTCTTTACATACTGGACCAAAAACTGTACTCTCTATATATACACTACCTCTTTAAAAAAATGGCTAACTACAAACACATGAAAAATATGCTATCATCATTAGTCATCAGAGAAATGCAAATCAAAACCACTTTGAGATATCATTTAACTCCAGCAAAATTAGCCCACATCGCAAAATTCCAAAACTATAGATTTTGGTGTGGGTATGGAGAGAAAGGAACACTTCTGCACTGCTGGTGGGACTGAAAGCTAATACATTCCTTTGGGAAATAATTTTGAAGAACACTTAGGGAACTAAAAATAGACCTGCTGTTCGATCTTGCAATTCCTCTACTAGGTATATACCCAGATGATCAAAGATCATTTTCCAACAAAGACATTTGTGCCAACATGTTTATTGCAGCCCACTTCATAATTGCCAAGTCATGGAAGCATCCCAGTACCCATCGACCCATGAATGGATTAACAAATTGTAGTATATGTATACCATGGAATATTATGAAGCCATAAAAAGATGGAGACTTGGATGGCTCCTGTGGTTCAGTGAGTAGGGCACCGGGCCCATATGCCAAGGGTGGCAGGTTCAAACCCAGCCCCGGACAAACTGCAACAACAACAACAACAACAAAAATAGCCAGGCATTGTGGCAGGCACAGCTACTCAGGAGGCTGAGGCAAGACCAGGAGTTGGAGGCTGCTGTGAGCAGTATGATGCCACGGCAATCTGCAAAAGGTGACAAAGTGAGACTTTGTCTCAAAAAAAAAAAAAAAGATGACAACTTCACCTATTTTATGTTTATTTGGATGGAGCTGGAATGTATTATTCTTAGTAAACTATCTCAAGAATGGAAGAAAAAGTATCCAATATACTCAGTACTATTATGAAACCAGTACATAATCACCCACACTTTCATACACATGATAAAACACAACTATAGCCCAGAATGAAAGAGGGAAGAAGAGGCTGATGGGAGGGGAGGAGGACAGCCAGATGGAGGAATGGTAATCAGTGGGACATCACCTATTGTGCATATTGCAAGGATATATGTCAAATCTATTAAGAGGACTGTATAAATGTCTTAACAAAACAGTTAAGTAAGTGAGGTTAAGGCTATATTAACCAGTTTGATGTAAGCATTCCAAATTGTATATAAAATCAACACATTGTGCCCCATAAATCTGGTAATGTACACAGTTGTGATTTAATAAAAAAAAATAAGTGGCCAAGAGACACAAACAGCCCTTGTGAATAAGAAAGACAAATGGCCAATTAAAAAAAAATGAAAAAATGCTCACCATGTCTAATCATCAGAGAAATGCAAATCAAACTGACCTTAAGATATCACCTAACCCCAGTGAGAATAGACCACATCACCATGCCTGAAAGCTGACGATTCTGGCATGGATATGGAGAGAAGGGAACACTTTTACACTTTTGGTGGGATTTCAATATAATGCAGCCTTTTTGTAAATAAATAAATAAATAAAAAAGTATGTACAACCTTGAAAGAGATGAAAGTAGACCTTTATTTGATCCAACAATCCCATTACTAGGTATCTACCAAAAAAATTTTTCTCGTAAGAATATTTGCACTCAAATGTTTTTAGAAGCTCAATTCACAATTGCAATGATGTGCAAACAACTCACTTGTTCATCAACCCATCAATGGATTACAAAAGTGTTGTGCATGTATACCATGGAACACTATTTAGGAATTATGAAGGCTTTATATCTTTTGTATTAACCTGGATAGAATTAGAGAAGATTTTCTTTCATAAAGTTTCAAAGAATGAAAAAGCAAGCGTTCAATGTAATCAATACCAATATGAAACTAGTGGATGAACTGGATCAGGCCCACTGATAGGCCCACTGGATAGAAAAACACCATTAAACTCAAGAGAAGAGGAGGGGGTTTGTTAAACTGTCACCTAACAAGTACAATATAGGTATACCTTGTGGGTGAGGGGCTCAACTATAACTCAGACTTTATCTAACAAATGCAATCAATGTAACCTAATTGTATGTACCCTTATATTAATATAAATTTTTTTTAAACTACAAATATATAAAGCTGTATATGGATTATAACACTTAAAAATATAAAAAATAAAAAATAATTACCTATATAATTGCCTTCACTAAGCTCTTTGCTTTTTAACAGAATAACTGCCATGTGAGTTGTTCTTAAATTACCCTAGTTTTGTGTCTGGAATCTCATGAAGCCTATATAACTCACAAGTCTCTTAATCTATGTTGACTTAAAACATCATGGCCAGAGGGGATGTAGAGATATTTTTTTAATGGGTATTCTTTAATAAAAAGTTATTATTTAATGTGTAGATTTTTCAGTTTCACCAGAGAAAAAGATTTCTGGAGACAGATGCTGATGATTGTTGCCAAAAAGTACAAATGTACTAAATATCCCTAACTGTATGCTTTTAAGAATAGGACAGCACCTGGGGCTCAACAGAGTAGGGCACTGGTCCCATATGCCAGAGGTGGCAGGTTCAAACCCAGCCCTGGCCAAAAACTGCAAAAAGAAAAAAAATGGTTAGGGAAGGCATGGTGACTCATCCCTATAAATGTAGCACTTTGGGAGGCTGAGGTAGGAGGATTACTTAAGCGCAGAATTTCAAGACAAGCCTGGGCATTATAATAAGATTCTATCAAATTGAAAATTTAAAAGATAATTAGGTGGTAGATTTCATGTGGTTTTTTCACACAATAAAACAATATTATTATAAAATAAAGAAATTGTGAAAAAAATAACATTTGGGAAGTCAACAACATGAATATGAGCCATAAAATGAAAATTATTTCCATGTTATCTCTATTATTTTTCCATGTGTGAATTCTATATTGATGGAGAAAAATGTATGACTAACCTTCATTTAGTCTCCTTATGACATAGGTTTTTCTAAGAAACAAAGCCTACAAAACTAATTTCATGGACATTGTTTACACTGTTATTTTATAGTTGCAATTTTGCTTGCCTACAAATTAAATTATAAATAATACTAAAGTAATATACATTTTATATTTAGCTTTTTATTTTAACTTCTTATACAGTTTTCTCAGAATCAAACTTATCTATAATAGAACTGATTTTTTATATTATAGTGTTCGTGTTTGGACCTGAGACTTAAAGTAGAAATCTACGAGCAGATATGCTTAAAAGTGGGTAAATGCCTGCTACTAAAAGTATTGTGAATTTGTGTTTTTTTTTTCTCCTTCCCTACAGTAATTCTTCTGTTGTACCTGAAGGCTATAACATGGTAAATTAATACTGCCAAAAAATTCACCAGCAGATGCTCTAGAGGAGAAAATGTGCTTTATAACCATTCTGTTAACTTTGAATTCATTTTAAAAGTCAAACATTTTGTTTGACATTTTGTGTCAAACATTTTGTGACATTTTGTGACATAAAGTTCCCATATGCACAAGCATAGGCTCCTTTGTGATTCCTCAAGTGCGTCAGGCTGTGGGTGGGCATCCTTGGGGTTGTAAACTCCATTGGCTTCTCTATCTGCAGAGCTGAGGCATGGTCTGCACTCTCCATCTCCCACCACCCTGTGGCTCTACTCTGCCTCCCTCACCCTGGCGAAAGCCCAGGGGTCAGTGACCACAAGCTGCCTCCATTTCACCTCTAAAAGTCATAACTGTGGTGAAGTCAGCCAGCCACATGATGCTGTCTTTCTTGATGATTCTCTTAGGTCTGGGTCTGCTGACCTGCACAGTTCATTGTAACTGAAGAATCTTGCTTTATAGGATAATGGCCTTTCTACAGTGCCCAGGGGGAAGCCCTCCTTGCTCCAGTAACTCAGACTAAGATGGAAGAAAGAGTATTAGAGCCCACTTAGTTTCAGGGCCCCAGAAGCTTGGGAATCTTGCTGGGTCTGGAGGTTGCAGGACCTAGCACAGAACTGGGATAGCTGTCTTTCCCATGTGTTCTTGACCATTCACAAGTTCACACTGTATATCTCCCAGGGAGGTAGGGGAAGAAGAGGACATGGATGGGGTCAGATACCTGCAGCCCACATTTCTCCCACTCAGGACTGAGGACAACATACCCTGAAGTGTGTCCAGGTGGACAGTAATAGGATGATACTCCCACCTGTACAAGAGCATCTTCCAGGAATTGGACAAAGTATACTTTTGTGGATGGGATGTGCATATGTGTGTGCAGCTTAGATGTTTAAAGAATTATATGAGATGAGCAGACAAATCAGTGAAGAATGAGGATACTGCTATACACCAAATATGCACCCATATGTTTTGCTCACTGTAAATTCTGAAACATGGCTCTGCTAATTATAGTGCCATAGAATATTGCAACAAACACCAGTATGATATTTTGATATATAATTCATTTATAAAATGATGTGTGTGTTCATATTATTTTGTAACAAGTCTTGGGTCAACAGGAAAGCAAATGTTTTTAATCACTTTGCATTATTCACAAATTATTTATTAATACTATAAACATAATTCTGAAATATTTAAAACACAGTTTCAAAAAGAAAACAAAAAATGTGCCCAAATTCCTAGTACATTAGAAGGGCTGCACAGCCTGTTGGACCCTTCTTAAATACTTTTATTGATATATATAATTCACATAACATGCAATTCACCCATTTACAGTGTACAATATAATAGTTTTTGTATATTCACAGAATTTCAACCACCACCACAATCAACTAGAGGACAATCAATTTTCATCACCCAAAAAGAAAGTCCAGAACCATTTTCTCCCCATCCCTCTGCCTAATCTCTCCCCCTATGCCCTCCTGCCTTTAGGCAATCACTTATGCACTTTTTATCCTTATATATGTGTTTATTATGGACCTAAAAAGCACAAGCAACAAAAATAAGAATAGATAAATTATGTTAAACTAAAAATGTTCTGCGCAGCAAAGGAAACAATCAATAGATCAAGAGATCACATACAGGAGAAAATATTTTCTGTAAAGCAACAGCCGAAAAGTTTTTATCATGAAGTGATTCTCAAAGTTGTATTATGCTTTTTCACCAGGTATGGAGATCATAATATGGTTTTTGTCCTTTAATCTGTTAAGGTGATATACCATGATATTGATTTGCATTGTTCAACCATCATTACATCTTTTGGATGAATCCTACATAATCATATTGAATAATTTTTGTGATAAGTTGCTGAATTTGTTTTGCTAATATTTTGTTGATTTTTTTGCTAAGAACTTGTTGCATCTATATTCATCAAGGATATTAGGCCTTTATATTTCTTTGTGTTTGTTTTCCTGTCTGGTTTTAATATCAGGGTGATGCTGGCCTTGTATAATGAGTTCAGATGTACTCCTTCCTCTTTACATTTTTTGAATAGTTTGAGTATAATTGTCATTAGTGTTTTCTAGAAGTGTTATCAACTATGTCCAACATTTGCATTTCATTCATGAAAGCAAATTTAATCCCAGTAAGACAAACATAGAGATCCTTACCAAAATTACTCAAACTCTTGAAAGCCAAAGCCAAATTAAAAACATTTTTAAAACAACAGAGAAACTAATGACCATGTAGAAAGTACCCCAATAAGAAAACAATTCTGTGTATAAATAAGGAAAACCAGAAAGCAGTGGGTTGGCATATTCAAAAGGCTGAAAGAAAAAAGACTAACCAAAACAAAGCTGTTGGATGAGCCAAGATGGCAGTCTGTAGCCAGCTTTCCGCAGAGGCTTCCATCCAGAAGGAGAGTTAAAGTGCAGAAATTTAGCAAGAAAGATGATGGTTTGGATATGAGCAAAAATAGAAGGTCAAAGAATGCACATCAACCCAGCTGGGGCGACCTGTGACCCCAAGGATGCAAATCAAAGGTACAGAGCACATCGCCAAGCGGACGGGATTCCCAACCCCTATGAGAACGGGTCACAGTATACTCCATATCTCCACACAAACAAGTGAGCAGAGTTAACATGTCCTCCCACTCTACCCCACGGGAGAGACCCTCTAAAAACTGGACTTCCTTCCCCTAGTAGGGTCCCATAGCACTCTCCTGCCAGCCATAAAACTGTATATATTCTCTACCTGCAAATTTGAACTCCCAGCACTCTCACACCGAGGTCTAGAGGCCTGTCCCCCACAGAGTCCAGATTCTTGGACATTTTCTCAAGAGTGTAGATGGGGTCAAACTGTTGCCAATCTGTGCTGATTTTCCGGCTTGGGAGTGGCGAGAGGAAAGTGAGCCGAGAGGAGGTCGAGCTGGAGAGGCAGTTGCCTGAGGCACAGAGCTTCAACAGCAGCTGTGGGAACAATGGCAGTGGGGCTTGCACCCCTGGGGATGTTTTAAGGAGACACTCCCAGTCTCTCTGGGTGGCCAGAGGAAGTCAGGTGGCTTCTCCAGTGGCAGCCACCGGCAGAGAGGTAACTGAGGCACAGGCCCGGGAAGTGAAGGGTATGCCTGAGGTGACACCAGCCAGGGCAGAGTGTGGGGCCAATTCCTAGGGCAGAGACTGCTTTACCCAGATTCAGACACACCTGGCCCTCAGGGGATAAAAGCTGAGACAAAGGGCTGAAACTCACAGACTGAGTCAGACCCTTTTGCAGCCCAATGTCTGATCCACAGGGGAAAGAAACAAATTCTGCAAACTTGTTCTGTTCTATCAGCAACATCAATCAGGGACAAGGATGGAACTGAGTGAATCACCCAGCCCCTATCAAGTACCCAGGTTATCAGGCCTCACCTCACCCTGCCAAACACTGATGGAGAGTGGCGGACTGGCTGAGGAGCCACAGACCCTCCTGTGACCCAGGCAGGCCAAAACCTCTGCAGTATCTGCTCATTGGAGAAAACTGGATCAAAGACCAGTGGGGTCACCAGTGACTGGGTGTGACAGAGGAGCAAGGGGGGGAAGGAGGCATCAATCTTCCCAGACTAATCTACTTGCTGGGGGGGGGCCTCCTGAGCTCACAGAGCACTGGAGCAAGTTATACTAGAGCTTCCAGCAGATCCCTGCTATCTAGTTGCCAAAGACTTTTCAACTCTTCAATTTGGGCCCGTGCTGGCAGGGACAACTGATTGGGACCTCTTCAACTTGGCCAATCCCCTGGGGACTTTCCAAAGTGGTACCCTGGGTGTGTGGTAGTGGGAAAGTTTGATTTTCCTTTTCCAAATGTTGCCTGTGGGAGGCGCGGGGAATTAACTGCTGGTATTTCTCCACAGCTCAGACTCCAACCCAGAGTAACTGATTCTCTAGAGTAAGACAGAGATAAGCTGAAAATAAGATGCAGCCACTTAAACCCACCACACCAAGAAGGTCCCCAGTTTCTCAAGCACTAGCACTGTATGGGTCCTTGGCAAAACCATAGAGGAAAAGGTACAGACACCAGTCCAAGCTTTCAGGCAAAGGACTGCTCAATCACTACTCCTAAAACCCCCAAACCAACTTGTCCTTAACTACTCATCCAGCCAAACGGTGTAAAATAATCATGGGGTTGAATAAGCGGAAAAGCTCTGGAAACAAGAAGAACCAGAGTAGATCGAACCCCCGAGGAACAATTTGGTGGACACAAATGACGATCCTATGCATAAACAGATGACTGAGATGTCAGACATTGAATTCAGAATTTGGATTGCAAACAAGAATAATAAAATGGAGGAAAACTTGGATTTAGAAATTCAGGGTGCATTTGAAAAATTGTCTCAAGAAGTCAAGGAATTCAAAGCCCAAATGAGCAAAAATTTTGACACATTGAGACAAGAAGTTGTAGCCCTCAAAGATCTGAGAAACACAGTAGAATCCCTCAGCAACAGAATGGAGCATTAAGAAGAAAGGATTCCTGACTTTGAAGACAAAGCTTTTCAATGCTCCCAAACCAAAAAAGAAGAAGAGAAATGGAAGGCAAAAATGGATCATTCTCGAAGACAGCTCTGGGATAACTCAAAGAAAACCAATATTTGCCTTATAGAGATACCTGAAAACAATGAAGTGGCATCACAAGGCACAGAGTCTCTTTATGATATTATGAAAGAGAACTTTCCAGACATGCCAAGAGATTCTGAAATTCAGATAGCAGACAGTTTCAGAACCTCAGCATGACTCAACCAAACTAAGACATTCCCCAGACACATCATAATTAAGTTCACTAAAGTTAATATGAAGGAGAAAATTTGGAAAGCACCCAGATGCAAGAAATCTATAACCTACAAGGGGAAGAATATTAGAATAACTGCAAATCTCTCTGATCACACCTATCTAGCTAAAAGAGAATGGTCATTGATTTTAATCTCCTACAAGAAAATAACTTTCAACCCAGGATCTTGTATCCAGCTAAACTGAGTTTCATTTATGATGGAGAAATTAAATAGTTTAACAACATCCACATGTTGAAGAAATTGGCTATAACTAAACCAGCTCTCCAGGATATTCTCAGATCTATTATCCATAATGACCAGTGTAATCCTCCACCACATAAGTAAACTCATCCAGAAACTTTTTATCAAATTCCAAATTCCACCACAACAAAAGGATTTAAAATGTCCACTAGAATTTCTAAATATTTATAAACAATTTTGATTAATGTGAATGGTTTAAATTGTCCTCTAAAGAGTCATAGGTTGGCTGACTGGATACAAAAACTCAGGCCAGAGATCAGCTGAATATAAGAATCTCATCTTACCTTAAAAGATAAATATAGACTCAAGGTGAAAGGATGATCATCTATATTTCAGGCAAATGGAAAAGAGAAAAAAGCAGGTGTTGCCATCTTATTTGCAGACACAATAGGCTTTAAACCAACCAAAGTAAGGAAGGATAAAAATGGACATTTCATATTTGTTAAAGGTAATACTCCATACAATGAGATTTCAGTTATTAATATTTATGCACCCAACAAGAATGTGCCTCAATTTATAAGAAAAATTCTAGTAGACATGAGTAATTTGATTTCTTCCAGCTCCATAGTAGTTGGAGATTTTAATACTCCTTTAAGAGTGTTGGATAGATCCTCCAAAAAGAAGCTAAGTAAAGAAATGTTAGATTTAAACATAACCATTCAAGATCTGGATTTAGCAGACATCTACAGAACATTTCATCCTAACAAAATTGAATATACATTCTTCTCATCAGCCCATGGAACATACCCCAAAATTGATCACATCTTAGGCCACAAGTCTAACCTCAGCAAATTTAAAAGAATAGAAATTATTCTTTGCATCTTCTCAGACCACCATGGAATAAAAGTTGAACTCAACACTAACAGGAACCTGTATACTCAAACAAAAACATGGATGCTAGGCTGAATGATTGATGGGTCACAGACAAGATTAAGAAGGAAAACACCAAATTTGGGGGACAAAATGACAATGAAGACATGAATTATCAGAAGCTCTGGCTCTCTGCAATTCCCTCTGGTTCTAAGAAGGAAATTTATAGCACTGCAAGCCTTCCTCAAGAAAATGGAAAGAGGGGGCGGAGCAAGATGGCAGACGAGTAACAGCTTCCTTGCGGCCGGGCACAGTGAGACTGGGGAGAGAGGACTTCAGGCATCTCTGCCAGGCAGGATCTGCCCAGAAACTTCCCCTTGGGGACACAGGGAGACAAAGTGAGGCTTCTGGACACCCTGAGGAAGGCTAAAGCGGCAGAGATTGGGCAAGTGGTTGCATCTGTTCATTCGGTCTGATCCTGTCGGCAGCTGTGGGTGGGGCAGCAGTAGGACTGCAGGGTGGAAGGGCCTTGCCTGTAAGCTGTTTGGGTTTCTTTTGGATTTGGCACTTGGTTGAACTGCCTTGGGAGGACCTGGGCAGGAGTGTGGGGTTTTTTGAGTGTTGCCTGGGGCCCCAGACTGGGCCACCAAGCCAAACGGAGCTCCCAGTGTTTGGTGGTGGGCTGTGTGGAGCCATTGTGGGAGAACTGCCCTGGCAAGCTCCACCCTCAGGGTCGCAAAACAGGCATTGGGCGGGAACGAGTAATCTAGTGACTGAGCAGCCTAAAGGCGGGGACTGAGACGCCTTGCAGCCTTAGCCCT
>CAUYON010012357.1:0-10998 GCA_963573935.1 Arctocebus calabarensis | reverse complement strand
AAATTTCTTCCCCTTGTTGGTTTTTTTTTTCTTGCTCACGGTTGCTTTAAAAATTTTCACCTCCAATTTACATTTTTTTTTTTTTTTTTTTTTGAGACAGAGCCTCAAGCTGTCACCCTGGATAGAGTGCTATGGCATTACAGGTCACAGCAACCTCCAATTCCTGGGCTCAAGCGAGTCTCTTGCCTCCGCCTCCCCTGTAGCTGGGACCACAGGCACCCACCACAACACCCAGCCATTTTTTGGTTGCAGCCATCATTGTTGTTTGGTGGGCCCGGGCTGGATTCGAACCCGCCAGCTCAGGTGTACATGGCTGGTGCCTTAGCCCATTGAGCCACAGCCGCCGAACCTCCTTCATATTAACTTTAGTGAACTTAATTATGATGTGCCTGGGGTATATTATATTTGGGTTGAGTCATGCTGGGGTTCTGAAGCTGTCTGCTATCTGAATTTCAGAATCTCTTGGCATGTCTGGAAAATTCTCTTTCATAATCTCATGGAGAAGAGACTCTGTGCCTTGATGCCACTTCATTGTTTTCAGGTATCTCTATAAGGCGAATGTTGATTTTCTTCAAGTTATCCCAGAGCTGTCTGAGAGAATGATCTGTTTTTGCCTTCCATTTCTCTATCTCTTTGTCAGTTTGGGAGCATTCGATAGCTTTGTCTTCCACATCAGAAATCCTTTCTTCTGCTTGCTCCATTCTGTTGCTGAGGGAGTCTACTTTGTTTCTCAAATATTTGAGGGCTGCAACTTCTTGTCTCAATGTGTCAAAATCTTTGGTCATTTGATCTTTGAATTCCTTGAATTCTTAAGACAATTTTTGAAATGCATCCTGAATTTCTAAATCCAGCTTTTCCTGTATTTTATTGATTTTGTTTGCAATCTATATTCTGAATTTGATTTCTGACATCTCAGCCATCTGTTTATGCATAGGATCCTCACTTGTGTCCACCAAATTATTCCTCGGGGGGTTTGACCTAGTCGGGTTGTTCATGTTTCCAGGGCTTTTCCATTGATTCTGCCCCATGATTAATTTTACATGATTTGGCTGGATGAGCAGATAAGGACAATTTGGACTGGGAGTTCTAGGAGTAGTGATTGACCAGTCCTTTTGTTGAAAGCTTGGACTGGTGTCTGCATCTTTTCCCCTAGAGTTTTGCCAAGGACTCGTAAAGAGCTACTGCTTGCAAAACTGGGGACCTCCTTGGTGTGGTGGGATTAAGTGACTCTGTCTTATTTTCAGCTGGTCTTTGTCTTACCCTAGAGAATCTCTTACTCTGGATTGAAATCTGAGCTGTGAAGAAATACCAGCAGTTAGGTCGCCGCACCCCCCACAGGCAACAATTGGAAAAGCCAAATCAAACCTTCCCACTACCACACACCCAGGGTACCACTTTGGAAAGTCCTTGAGTGATTGGCCCAGTTGAATAGGTCCCAATCAATTGTCCTAGTCATCACTGATCTCAAATGAAAGAGTTAAAAAGTCTCTGACAACTAGATAGCAGGGTTCTGCTGGAAGCACTAGTATAACTCACTCTGGTGCTCTGTGAGCTCAGGAGGATGCCCCCTACAGCAAGTAGATTAGTCTGGGAAGGTTGATTCCTCCTTCCCCACCTTGCCCCTCTGTCACACCCAGTCAGTGGTAACAGTTTCCTCCAATGTTCCAGTTTCCTCCAATGAACAGATGCTCCAGAGGTTTGCTCCTGCCTGGGTCACAGTGAGGTCTGTGGCTCCACCACCAGTCCATTACTCCCTGTCACTGTTTGGTAGAGGGAGGTGAGGCCTGACAACCTGGGTACTTGATAGAGGCTGGGGCGATTCACTCAGTTCCAGCCCTGTCCCTGATTGATGTTTCTGCTGGAATAGAACAAGTTTGCAGAATTTATTTCTGTCAAGGCTATTCTCCCTGATCAGACTTGGGCTGCAAATAGGTCTGACGCAGTCTGAGTTCCAGCCCTTTGTCTCAGCTTTCATCCCCTGAGGGCCAGGTTAGTCTGAAGGTAAACAAAGCAGCCTCTCTGCGAGTATTCTAATACCGGTACCACCTCAGGCATATCCTTCACGTGCCTTGGTTGCCAGTCCACTCTGCTGGTGGCTACCACTGGAGAAGCCTCCTGCTTCCCCTGGCCACCCAGAAGACTAGGAGTGTCTCCTCAAAATATCCCCAGGGATGCAACTTTCTTGCTATTTTTCCCAGAGTTGATTGCTGTTTTGTGCCTTAGGAGACCTTCTTTCTAGCCAGGTCTCCTCTCAGCTCACTCCCCTCTCACCACTCCCAAGCCGGAAAATCAGCACAGATCAGCAATAGTCTGAGCCCCATCCACACCCCTCAAGAGAATCTCCAAGAATCTGGACTCTGTGGGGGACAGGCCTCCAGACCTCGGAGTGAGAATGGAGGGGAATGCCAGGAACTCCAACTTGCAGGTAGAGATTATATACAGTTTTATGCCTGGCGGGAGAGTGCCGTGGCACCCTAGTAGGGGAAAGAGGTCTGGTTTTTAGAGGATCTCTCCCATGGGGTAGAGTGGGAGGACATCTGAACTCTGCTCGCTTGTTTGTATGAAGGTATGGAGTATACTGCAAGCCACTCTCATGGGAGAACGGACTCCCGTCTGCTTGGTGATGTGCTCTGTACCTTTTTGTTTGTGTCCTTGGGGTCTCAGGTCACTCCAGCAGGGTTGATGTGCGTTCTTTGCCTTTTTATTTTGGGTCAGATCCAAACCATCGGCTTTCTTGCTGAGTTTCTGTCCTTTAACTCTCCTTCTGGACCGGAACCTCTGCGGAAAGCTGGCTACAGATCGCCATCTTGGCTCCTCTATCTTAAGTATTTTATTTTTTGATGCAAGAGTAAACAGGGTTGTTTTCTTGGTTCCATTTTCACATAGGCAAATTATTTGTGTACAGACACTTTCTATACATTTCTGTATACAAATACTTGCCTATGTGAAAATGAAACCAAGAAAACAACCCTGCTTACAGTTGCATCAAAAAATAAAATACTTAGGAGTAAACTTCTCCAAGTAGGTGAAAGACTTATATACTGACAACTGTAAAATATTGGTCAGATAAATTGAAGAAGACACTAATAAATATATTACATATTTATGGGTTGGAAGAATTAATATTGTTAAAAGGTCCATCCTACCCAAAGCAACATACAGATTTAATCGATGCAATTCTTATAAAAATGCAAATGACATTCTTTACAGTTTACAGAAATGGAAAAAAAAAAATCTAAAATTCATATGGAACCAAACCAGACCCCAAATAACCAAAGCAACTCTGAAAAAGAGACAAAATTAAAGACATCACATTCCTTTATTTGAAATCATATCACAAACCTGGTAATCAAAACAATATAAAACCATAAACACACACCCATAGACCAGTGGAACAGAATGGAAAGCTCAGTAATAAAACCAAACCTATGTGATCAACTAATTTTTGACAAGGACACCAAGAAGATACCTGTGGAAAGGACAAATGATACTGGGAAAACTGGATTTTTACATGTAAAAGAATGAAGTTGAACTCTTATCTTACACTATACACAACAGTAGACTCAAAATGGAAAAAAGACATAAATATACAACCTGAAACCCTAAAATTCCTAACAGAAAACAGGGGAAAAGATTCTTGACATTGCCAAAGGGTGAATTTTTTTTTTTTTTTGATATCACATCTGAAGCTCACACTACAAAAACAAAAATAAATACATAGGACGCCATCAAACTAAAAAGATTTCAGCAAAGGAAACAATAAAGTTAAAAGGTAGCCTATGAATTGGGAGAAAATATTTACAAATGATGTTTCTCATAAAGTGTTATTATTCAAAATATATATATAAAGAACCCAAAAAACTCATTGGCAGAAAAACAAATAACTTGATTAAAAAATAATCAAAGGACGTGAATAAACATTTCTTCAAGGAAGATATAAAAATGGCCAATAAGTATAAGAAAAGGTGCTCATCATTGTTAATTACCAGGGCAATGCAAATTGAAACCATAATGAGATATCACCTCGAAACTGGTAGAATGGTTAACAAAACAACAAGACAGAACAGTGTTGGCAAAACAATAGAAAAAATAAAACCTTTGTAAGATGTTGGTGGGAATGGAGATGGGTATAGTCATTGTGGAAAAGAGTTTTGAGGTTCCTAAAGAAATTTAAAATAAATACTATGTGACCCAGCAATCCCTCTCTGGGATGTGTGTAGTATAACCAAATTTATCTTCTAGTTTATACCACTCTAACACACAGCAATAGACAATGTAAATACTTAACAAATATTTTCTAATAATTATTAATAATAATTTATCATATTAGCAATTGGAAGGATATTGTTAGTAAAATTGTAGGTCTACATAAATAATAACACATAATTTAATTTGGAGATTATTGTTAATCTGATTTGTTTTTCTTCATGCTAATAATGTTCAAAGTTTTAACTCACTTTTTTTTGAAACAATATCTCACTTCATCGCCCTTGGTAGCGTGCTATGGCATCACAGCTCACAGCAACCTCCAACTCCTGGGCTTAGGCGATTCTCTTGCTTCAGCCTCCTGAGCAGCTGGGACTACAGGTGCCTGCCACAACGCCTGGCTATACTTTTAATAAATATTTAAGTATTTCATACTGAAATGGAAAATATGCTCTGTATTCCAATCTAAATTAACTATTTGTGAGGTGTAGGCTCTTGGCTCTCCCTCCTTCTAGATTTCTCACAGTTAGTCTTCAGTTACCACCAGAGAAATATCTTAGGCCAGTCACGGTAGCATTTGTAATGAAAACATACCTTAAAGGTGGCTCCTGTGGCTCAGCAAGTAGGGCGCCGGCCCCATATACCGAAGGTGGCGGGTTCGAGCCCGGCCTCAGCCGAACTGCAAAACAAAAAAATAGCCGGGCGCTGTGGCGGGCGCCTGTAGTCCTAGCTACTCGGGAGGCTGAGGCAAGAGAATCGCTTAAGCCCAAGAGCTGGAGGTTGCTGTGAGCAGTGTGATGCCACGGCACTCTACCCAGGGCGATAAAGTGAGACTCTGTCTCTACAAAAAAAAAAAAAAAAAAGAAAGCATACCTTAAGTTTGCTTACCTGGAGTATTTGCAAGATTCACTGAAGTTTAGTCAGAGTCTTTTCAAATGACTAATCCCCATCCCCAAAGTAACTTAAGATTCATCCCCAATTTTTTATACCAGTAAAATTCTATCCAAGGATGAAATGATAGATCTGACTTGATAAAATTTGAACTTAAAGCTGAAATTTCATACAGGTATTTAAAAATAAAATTCTGTGCATTTTAGAGTTAATAGGTAAGAATCAGGTTTTCCACTTGGCATCTGAAGTCTAGGTCTCCCTTTTCTGATCCCAATTCCTAAAACAAGCCTATTTGACATCATTGCTGCTAAGAAATAAATTGCAGAAAGGTTTCTATGTAGAGTTAAGAGTGTCTTAAATTCAGAAAATATGCTAGAACCCACCAGACAGTGCCCAGACCCACCCAGAGACTGATCTGGTCCAGTGTTTTCAGTTTGCCCACGGGACTCCAGTGGTTATTGCATGGTATCTTTTGGGCCATATCTGTTTTGTGAAGGGTTACCATGAAAGACTGAGACTAATATGATGCTTAGAACTTCAATTTAAAATATATTTCTGAACTATATTTACTGGAAGATTTTTTTCCCCTTCTTTTTATTGTTTGGGATTCATTGAAGGTACAAAGAATTAGGTTATATTGATTGGATTTGTTAGTTAAAGTCCCTCTTATAATTATGTCCCCCCCAAGAGGTGTGCCATACACTGTGACTCCCCCATTCCTCTCCCTCCTCCCCTCTCCCCATTTGTCATACCCCAAACCATCTTTGTATTGTCTCATTTACTGCCTTCATATTAGGATAGAGTACATTGGATTCTTCTCTATTCTTTTGATGCCTTTACTAAGAAGAATGTGTTCCACCTCCATCTAGGTTTAATACAAAAGATGTAAAGTCTCCATCTTTTTTAATGGCTGAGTAGTAAGTATTCCATGGTGTACATATACCACAGTCTGTTAATCCATTCCTGGCTTGATGGGCATTTAGGCTGTTTCCACATTTTGACGATTGTAAATAGAGCTGTGATAAACAGTCTAGTGCAAATGTCTTTATGATAAAAGGATCTTTTTTTTTTTCTTCTGGGTAGATGCCAAGTTATGGGATTGTAGGATCAAATGGTAGGTCTAGTTTGAGTTCTTTGAGGTTTCTCCATAAGAGAAACCTTTTCTACAAAAAGGTTGTATTAGTTTGCAGTCCCACCAGCAGTGTAAAAGTGTTCCCTTCTATCCACAGCCATGCCAGCTTCCGCAGCTTTGAGATTTTGCCAAGTGGCCCATTCTCACAGGGGTTAGCGGACATCTCAAGGTAGTTTTCGTTTGCATTTCTCTGATAATTAGGAACGATGAACATTTTTTCATGTTTGTTAGCCATTAGTCTGTCTTCTTTAGAGAAGTTTTTATTCATCTCTCTTGCCCAGTGATATATGGGATTTTGGGGGTTTTTTGTTGATTAATTTGAGTTCTCTGTAGATCCTAGTTATTAAGCTTTTGTCAGATTCATAATATGCAAATATCTTTTCCCATTCTGGAGGTTGTCTGTCTGCTTTGGTTGTTGTTTCCTTAGCTGTAGAGAAAAACTTTTCAGTTTAATTAAGTACCATTTGTTTATTTTTGTTGTTGCAATGGACATAGAAGTCTTCATAAAATCTTTCCCCAGGCCTATATCTTCAAGTATTTTCCCCACACTTTCATTGAGGATTTTTATTGTTTCATGCGTTAGATTTATTTTTTTTTATCCATCTTGAATCAATTTTTGTAAGTGGTGGGAGGTGTGGTCCAGTTTTAGTCTTTTACATGTGGTTATCCAGTTCTCCTAGCAACATTTATTGAATAGGAATTCTTTTCTCCAGTGTAAATTCTTGTTTGGTTTATCAAAGATCAGATGGTTATAAGAGGTTAGTTTCATCTCCTGGCTTTCTATTTGGTTCCAAATGTCAATATCTCTATTTCCATGCCAATACCATGCTGTTTTGATCACTATGGCCTTGTGTTAAGGTGAATGAACAATGTCAGGGACAGCACAGTGGTGATCTGCCATCTAACAAATATATAAAGGTAGATACTTCAAAGAGTTCTAGGGAATCCTGTGAAATCAAGCACCATAAAAATATTTATTCCTATATCAGTAAGATTAATATAAATATTTTGATAGGTAGAACACAGTCAGATTAAAGAGCTAAAGATAACTTCATTTTTTGCTCCCTTTAAAAAATAAAAGTAAAATCTTAGAAAAGTAAAACACAAACATACTTTGTAGTTAAAACACTTCATTAGAATAGTTTAAACTTCCCAAAGGAAACTTAATAATAGAAAAAAAGAATTTGATAACAAAATGCTATGAGATTTAGAAATGTATTTTGAAATTACAAACACTGAAAATGTTCATTTAACAAAATTATTACTTGTAACCAAGACATACAGGAATATATTTCAACCTTTCCAGAAAACTGGTTAATGAGAATTTTTAATTAAAGGTAACCAAAAATTACTCCTCCCTTCATCTAAGGAATAGCTCTAATACATTCACATCTATGAAAATGGAAGAAGGCAGCCCTGTGCAAGAACAGATGGCTTCATGGTGAGGTGTAAACAGTGGGCCAGGCAGAGGATGGATGGAATGGTTCTTTGTTTTCACTGTTGCATACTATTCTTTGGTATAAAATGTAGCACAACTTATCTGTCCACAGTTGAGGAACATTTTGGTTATTTCCAGTTTTGGCTATTACAAATAAAACTGCTATGAAATATTATGTACATGTTTTTGTGTGAACCTAAGTGTTCTTTTATTTGAGACAAATGCCTAGGAGTATAGCTGCTGAGTCATGGGAAAGCATATGTGTAGTTTTTTAAGAGAATACTAATCTGTTGTCCAGAGTGTTTGTACCATTTTACAATTCCATCTGCTAAGTATGAGAGAGACAATTCCTCTGCATCCTTGCCAGCATTTTATATTATCAGAATTTTTTAATTTTAGCTATTCTCATAGTTGTGAAAGCATCTGGGAAGGTTTTTTAAAAATTTATTGATTTTTAAAATATAATTCTTGGGCCTTCTGCCAGCTAGACATTAGAATCAGAATCTCTGAAGAAATCAGGTGTCTCAGTATTTAAAATCTCTTCACAGGACTCTAGCACACAGCCAGGATTAGAAGCACTGAACTAGTGAGTGGTGGTTTTCCTAATGCAGCTCCTGGACCTGCAGCATCAGCCTTACCTGGAAACTTGTTAGAAAATGCAAATTACTCAGGCCCAGCCTAAACCCACTGCACCAGAATCAGGGGGGAGATCCAATAATCTGTGTTTTAAACAGCCCTCAAAGTGATTCTGATGCTCACTAGAATATGGAAATTACAGATCTCTAAGTTAAAAACAAGAATGAATTGATTTCGACAGAAAAGATCCTCAAATTTGAAATGAGATGCAATGGAAAAGTGCATATGGACTTGATGGTAGATACCAGCCACCTAGGATACGGTGATTAGGTGCCAATGAAAGCATGGAAGAATTACTCACTCTTTATAAAAAAAAAAACAAATGCCAAGAGTCTTTAGGCAGTGGCTCTTGGAACAAAGGACATATGCCTAGGACTCTGAGGCAGCAGTTCTTGGCCTGGCTGTGGAGTACGACAAGCATGGACTAGTTTGTATATTAAAGTTGGAATACCATGAGGAATTCAACTTGATTCAAGTGAAATTTAACTGAAAATAAACTCACTTATTCTGAGATCTTGAATCACCAATTCATGGCGATTTTGTATGAATACATTAATGCTTGTTGAGAACAATTATGGACAAAAGTGAAGAAATCGGGGGATTATCAGAAGAAACAGGTAATGGGCTGCAGGGGCATGACATGCAAAGGTAGAGTATTTTATTTTATTTCATTTTGTTTTATATTATTTTATTCTATTTGTATTTTTTTAAATACATGCATTTTATTGTTCTTCATTACATTATTTCCCCCTACCCCCAGTGGTAAGACAGAATTTATTTACAGAAAAGAATACAGAAAACACTAAAGCTCCTGGTAGAGGGAGAAAATTCAAGTGGGGAGAGAGAAGCTCTCTCTGTTTCTCTCCCGGTCTTTCCCCGTCTCCTCCTTTAGGCCTTTAGTCTCAGGGTATATATAGGTATATGAGTTCCTTGGCCAGGAAACGAACGAATACAATCCCTTCTGCCGGGGGGCAAGGTGAATGAATGTATCAATGAATGGATAAAGTCCATTCATGGAGTTAAGGCCTAGGAAATTCACAAGAAATTGACCTAGGCTTAGGAAATGGGGGTTCCACATATAGTCCTAAGTGTAAAGTGAAGGAGACACCAAGGCACAGGTGTCTCCTCGGCAGTTGTCCAGCCTTTTTGGCTATTGGAGCCTCTGGTAGGGGTTGGAGGTCCCCATCCTTGCCTGTCATCCAGCCTGCTGGCTCTTCAACTGGCTGCCGCAGCACCGACACTGCCAAGGAGGAGGCAGCAGGTCCGTCAGCCCCGCTGAGCTGGCTAGGGCGCCAAGTGTCCTGCATCAATTCTCCCTCTCCAAGTAGAAACTCTAACTGCTGCTAGGGAAAAGGGGCGAAGACTCAATCTAACTGCTTCCTGCTGAATCGGGCGATGATAGAAGGGGGCAGTTAGGGTTTCTTCGGAGGGAGAGTGATACAGGGGTTCATGGACTGGAACCATCTTTATTGTGTGTGGCTTGATGACATTTCTGGAAAACACAAATCTCCCTAGTATAATCAGTAATAGGCAAAGGTACAGCAGCATCAGGTCAGAAGCACTTATTCAGTGATGCTAAAAGAAAACCATATTAGAATTTTTCTTGCTGTTTCCTAAATAATTACTTCAAACTTTCTTTTGGCTCACAAGTGTAAGTGGTCTGTGGTTGGCTGTCTTCATTGTCTGCCTCTGTAGAAGGTGGAGGGTTCCAGGATTTTACTCGTGAATGATATACGCAGGAATCGACTCCTATAACTTTAGAAGTAGAAGTCGACAGCTGTAGAAGAAGACAAGATAACAGGAAAGAGGACTTTCCAAGTTAGGTTAGGGAAGGTGAATTAGAGGGAAGAGTTTTGATCATGACCAGATCTCCTGGAGGGAAAGTTTCCTGTTTTAGTTAGTATGTCCCTCCCCAAAAGGGGAGCAGGACTTTCAGGCATGATTAGGGAGGTATGAGAGAACAGCAAGTCATCCTAATTGTAGCTTAAAGGCTGGGAGAAAAATTTGGTAACCGGCTGTCCAGATACCCCCTGTATAGTTATGGATTTGGGAGAAAAAAGACCAGAGTTAGAAAGAAGTACAGAAAATGTTACTCCAGTGTCCAAAAGAAATTTTATCTCCTGGCACTCCACTATAAGGCAAACCTGGGACTTTTGAGGGGTGATAACACAAGCTGGAGCCAAGAGAATTTGCCCCAGGCACCCTCAGTCCAGTTTGGGCTCCGAAGGGGTCACTGTTCCAGGAGGCCTTCACCTCTGGGGACAGGCCACTCTCCAGTGGTCACCCTTGCATTCTGGACAGGGGCCAGGTGGCTTGCCCAGCCAGTGGCTTGCTGGGGGCAGTCTTCTCTGAAGTGGCCAGTCTGACCACATCAGAAGAACTTGTTTTTCGCTCTTCTGCTTTCCCTCTACCCCTGAAGGTTGCTCGTTTGTCAGAGTGCCATTACTAGAGCTGTCATTCTTTTCTGTTCCTTTCTCCCTTTTTCCTCCTTTCTCTCCAGATCTCAGTTACAAAAGACCGTAATGACCATTTTAAGAGGATTCTTCAGGTTATGGTCTGGGACTATAGCCAATTTCTGGAGTTTTCTTTGAATGTCTGGGGCCACTTGAGGGATAAATTTGTCTTTTACAATAATCTGACCCTCTATGGAGTCAGGTGTCAATTGGGTATGTTTTCTCATTGCCTCCCTAAGCCT
>CAUYON010012356.1:0-11963 GCA_963573935.1 Arctocebus calabarensis | reverse complement strand
TCAAGCTGTCACCCTGGATAGAGTGCTGTGGCATCACAGCTCACAGCAACCTCCAATTCCTGGGCTTAAGCGAGTCTCCTGCCTCCGCCTCCCAAGTAGCTGGATCCACAGGTGCCCGCCACAAGCCTGGCCATTTTTTGGTTGCAGCCGTCATTGTTTGGCAGGCCGGGCTGGATTCGAACCCGATAGCTCAGGTGTACATGGCTGGCGCCTTAGCCCGTTGAGCCACAGGCGGCAAGCCTTTTTTTTACTTTTTAAAACCTAGTGTTTACTGCCTTTAAAAAATTATTAGAAAGGGAAGGAGATCATGGTAAGTTCCTACAGAACCAGACTGCCGCAGTCTGTTCTAGGAAATACTAGATGTCTATCCACTCTTCTAGAGGCAGAGATTGGCTTTTAGAAGAGGAGCCTTAAAAAAAATAAACCAAGAGTCAAGACAGTATCTCCATGGGTTGGGGTTGGTGCAGGTGGCTGATTAGCCAGGTTGGAGCCATGTGCCTACCTCTGGGGCTGGGCATGGCGTTAACTTAGCCTGTATACCCTCAGGAGGAAGGGGGCGGTTCTCAACAGCACATGTGGTCCTGGTACCAAAGGATCAGAGAATGTTCTGGATGCCCTAGGTACCCCACGTGGCCCCTCCTAGGCCTGTGCATTTTCCTACATGGGCTCTTTGCCTTAAGTCCTGGCTGAAGTCAAGGAGGGAGGGCCATCCACATCTGGCCCCTGACCTATGGTGTCTCTCTGTTCTGCAGGGTGCCTCAGTGATGATGGAGAACAAGCCCATGGGCCTGAAGCTGGCCTTGACTGTGGCGTTCAGCACCCTTGGCCAACGGGCCTTCATGAATCGCACTGTTGGTGAGATCATGTGGGGCTACGATGACCCCCTTGTGAACATGATCAATAAGTTCTTCCCACACATGTTCCCCAGCAACGGCAAGTTCGGGTTATTTGCTGAGGTAAGTGTGGTCCAGGGAGAAGCCACATAGTCAGAACCTGTGTCTTAGCCTCCCCTGACACAGGCTGGAAACCAGACACCTGGGGAGCTGGCTGGGCACCCAGGGGCTGTGGGTTGTAAATGTCAGAGAACCTCACTCCAACTGACTTAAGCAAAATAGGGAATTTGTGGTCTCATGTAACTGAAAACACTAGGTTTAGATTCAGGTGCAGCTTGATCCAGGATCAAATGATGTGACTGGAGCTTAGCTTAGACAATTGGAGGCTTTGCTGGAGGAAAGGAACTGGCTGCTGGAGGATAGATCACAAATACCAATTACGGCATTACCCTGAGCTGCCTAGTTTTTCTTTTTTTTTTTGAGACAGCGCCTCAAGCTGTCTCCCTGGATAGAGTGCTGTGGCATCACAGCTCACAGCAACCTCCAATTCCTGGGCTTAAGCGAGTCTCCTGCCTCCCAAGTAGCTGGGACTACAGGCGCCTGCCACAACGCCCAGCCATTTTTAGGTTGCAGCCACCATTGTTGTTTGGTGGGCCCGGGCTGGATACGAACCCGCCAATTACTAGTTTTTCTTAATCTTGACCTGTGGTAGGGGCCTGAGTCAAGATCTGGTTCATGTAGGTTCTTATCCCTGACTTCTGGCCCCCGACCTTTACTCCCTCAATGTAGGGTTTTTTTGAGACAGAGTCTCATAATGCATGGCGTCACAGCTCACAGCAACCTCAAACTCTTGGGCTTAAGCGATTCTCTCACCTCAGCCTCCCAAGTAGCTGTGCCTACAGGCGCCCGCCGTAACACCCAGCTATTTTTTGATTGTAGTTGTCATCGTTGTTTGGCAGGCCTAGGCTGGGTTCAAACCCACTAGCTCCTGTGTATGTAACTGGCGCCCTAGCTGCTGAGCTACAGGCACCAAGCCCTCAATGCAGGTTTTAATGAGCCCTCTGAGTTGCTCCAGTCTCTCCATCTCTTTAGGCTCTGCTGACCTAGCATAGAGTGGTGATGGTGGTGGTGAATCATGATTCTGTACCTGCATGTGATAGACAATACATTTTTGTCCAGGATGATAGATTCTGGTTGTGTGGATAAATTGGCAAGTTTGGGGTAAGAGACATGATTCTGTAAAAGCATCTTATAAATTCTGAAGTGCTTTGCAAATTAAGTTTTTACAAAGTCACTAGAGTACTTGTAATCCATGTTTGACCATATATTATAAAAAACCTCAAAATAGCAATCTAGCAGTAGGCTGTTCATTGTTAATGTGATGGTGTCAGAGTCTTAAGTGATCTGGAAGTCCTTCTGCTATTCTGCTTGCCATCGTTTGGGTGTGGTTTCCACGTCCAAGAGGCCCTCATGATCCAAGATGGCTGCTAGAGCGCCTGCTGTCATGTTCACTCTCTAGGCAGCACAGCAGGAAGGAAGAAGTGGTGGGGGGCGTGGGGAGAAAGTGGAGGAGGTGAGGATAAAACAGCATGTCCCAGCTGCTTCCCTCTCAGGATGGGAGAAAAAAAATTTCCATTTACTTTGCACTGGCCCGTACTGAGTCCTGTGGCTAATCTTGGCTTCAGTAGAAGCTGGAGATGTAGCCTGCTGTGTGGGTGCACTAATGCCCTGAGAAGTAGCAAGGAGAAAGTGGACTCTTGTAGTAATTGGCAGTCTTTAATATACTTCAGCTATTATAATTATTATTTAAAGATCCTACTGGGTGAGCATTTATTAATACTATCAACAATAGGTGGGTGTGGTGGTTCATGCCTATAATCCTAGCACTTTAGGAGGCCAAAGTGAGAAGATCCATTGAGCCCAGGAGTTCAAGACCAGCCTGGGCAATAGGGAGATCTTCCTCTCAACAAAAAAATGAAAAAATTAGTGGCATAAGTCGGTATTCCCAGGTATTCCAGATGCAGAGCCAGGAGGAACACTTGAGTCCAGGAGTTTGAGGTTGCTGTGAGCTATGACAATGCCACTGTACTCCAGCCTGGGTAACAGAGTGAGATCTTATCTAAAAAAAAAAGAAAGAAAGAAAGAAACAACAACAACAACAGGCAGGGTGCAATGGATCACATCTGTAGTCTTAGTGCTTTGGGAGGCCAAGATGGGAGGATCACAAGGTGGAAGGAGTTCAGGGCTACAGTGAGCTATAATAGTGCCACTCACTCCAGCTGGGTCAGCCCATTTCTTTAGACAAAAATAAAAATCATACTAATGATATAGGCAAGAGTTTTGAGCTCTCCCCCATCCAGGGCCTTATGTTCAGTCCTTTTTACACATTAGTTCCTGTAACATCCCAGTGTCTCTTGGTAATAGCCACTGTTATTAGCCTGGCCTTGTGCTGACCCAAGTGTGAGGCTGAAGTAGCCCCAGGTGGGCAGGTGACCTGACAAAGATACACAGCCATTAGGAGGCCAGGGTGTGACTTTGCACTGGGCTCTGCTTTGGAGCTGTTTGCTTAAGTAGCTGTGATCGATGCAGCCATGGGGCCAGTCAGCTTTGATAGAGCTCCTCAGTGTGCTTCTAGATTTTACCCTGTAGCAGCGCCTATCTTTGTTTTGCATGCTTGTTCTTCATTAGAGACCTGCTTCTAGGAAAGGCCTTCAGGGTGCCAAAGCCTGGGCCCTACTGTCTAGCAATGTTTCATAAACCTTAGGTCCTGGACAGGTTAGGATAGGCCAACTTATGCTGCTGTGATAAGCAGCCCCTGAATCTCAGTGGCTCAGAACAATGCAAATGTCTTTCTTTCTTTTACTTCACTTCTAGTATGAGTGACCGGGGCCCTTGCTCATGGTGGTTGACCACTCAGGGACCCAGGCCAAAGGAGGCTTTGTTTTGACACACTTCCAAGGCCCTGTGGCAGTAGGAGAGAGCATAGAGAAAGACGTGTGCACCGTCCACTCCAAATGACATGCCAAATGACATTCTTCTTTTCCATTAATCCAAGTGCTCACCTGGCAATACTTGAAGTTGGGGTGGGGTGGGGCTTGCCCAAGAGGAGAGCCAGAACTCTTCTGGGGTTAGAGAGGGGAGGCGGGAAGCTCCAGCTCACAGTAACCAGGTGAGTGTCTGTCATGGAGAGCTCCTAGCTCTCCTCCTCTTGACCCCAAGATGTCAGGGATGTGGCTCTGAACCTTAGGTCCTGGACAGATGGCCTTGTCCTCCTGGGAGGGCGAGGAGGGCACAGCCCAGCACTCTACAGGTGGCTTGATGGGCTGCTTGGATCCTTCACCCCAGTCCCAAGGTTTAAAGATGCTCTTCCCTGCTGTGTCTGCAGCTCAACAACTCCGACTCCGGGATCTTCACCGTGTTCACGGGAGTCAAAAACATGAGTAGGATCCACCTCGTGGACAAGTGGAATGGACTCAGCAAGGTGGGGGCGAGAGGCAGGGCCCCTGCCACCAGGGAGATGGGAGAGTAGTGGCATCTATCGTGAGGAGGGGGCTGGGAGGACAAATGCTCTTGGAGTCTGGGATGTCACCTGTGGTTAAGGCTCTATCAGCTGGAGGGTTGGATAGGGATTAGTGACTCCTTATCCAGTACCTGATGTCTGCTAGGAACTGAGATCTTTATTCCTTTGATTCTTCTTTTGTGCAAAAATGTTTTCAAAATATTGCACTAGAAACACGGAAGACGTTCACATTGAAAAGTAAAATAATAGATACATCAAGGGCCCCTCTGCCACCTCTGCCACCCCACACTCACCCCCAGCCATCTAGGAAACCCACAGTTATCAGTTTGGGATACATTCTTCCAGTCTGTTTTTTTTGTTTGTTTGTTTTTTTTTGAGACAGAGCCTCAAGCTGTCACCCTGGATAGAGTGCTGTGGCTTCACAGCTCACAGTAACCTCCAACTCCTGGGCTCAAGCGAGTCTCCTGCCTCTGCCTCCCAAGTGGCTGGGACTACAGGCGCCCGCCACAACACCTGGCCATTTTTTGGTTGCAGCTGTCATTGTTGTTTGGCGGGCCGGGGCTGGATTCGAACCTGCCAGCTCAGGTGTACGTGGCTGGCGCCTTAGCCCGTTGAGCCACAGGCGCTGAGCCTCTTCCAGTCTGTTTTTATCCATCGCACACCTGTGTGTACGCAGAGAGGTAGGGGATTTTTCTCCTTCTTTGAATGTAATGAAATCATAGTACCCACATTGTTTTGCAACTGGCTTTTTTCACCTTCGTGGAATTTGAGAAAACAATTTTATAATGGTATGCCTTCTCCCTACGAAATGCTTGCTGTGGTCATCACTGTAAAGACTCTGAGGGCTGGGGATCACCAGCTGCAATTTGTCATAACCACTCTTAATGGATACTACGAATATTCTTTATGGCTTGTCTATTTCAATATAATATACATGTATACAAGATTTATGAAATTTTCATTATGCAGAAGGTTGGAGAGTGAGCCTTCTGTTTTGTTGAGTGGAGGTCTCATGCCAGAGAAGAAACTGCTGTGGTCAGTTCTGTTTTGAAGTCTCCCAGGGTGGCTGCCATTATGATTATGATTTTTAAGTCATTTACTTGTGTGCCATTCCTTGACTTCATCTGCTTTTAGGAGGTCTCTCTCTCTCTTTTTAAAAAATTTTTTTGATACATCTTACTCTTGCCCAGGCCAGAGTGCAGTGATGTCATCATAGCTCACAGCAACCTCAAACTCCTAGACTCAAGCAATTCTCCTGCCTCTCAGCCTTCTGAGTAGCTGGGACTACTATCATGCCCAGCTGATTTTTCTATTTTTTGTAGAGATGAGGTCTTGATCTTACAAAGGCTGAGGCTATGTCTCTTGACTTGCACTCTGAGAAGTGAGGAAGGTAAATGCTTCACCTACCTCTCACGTGGTCACTGTGCTTCATGCTCGGTTCAGCCTAGAGATGTGGGTGAAAGGCCCATTTTGCGGATGGAGAAACTGAGTCCTTAGCAGAGTTATACATTCACCTGTCCACAGTCAGGGGTCAGGAAGCTGCAGTGGGTCCTCTGTCTGTCTCTCTGTCTGCCTGTCTACATAGCCCACTCTCTTCCCACCATGCCAGTCTTGGGCATTGAGTGACAGGTTAAGTGTGCAGTGCCCGAGAGCACTTATTAAGGCGTCTTGGCTGTACTGAGTGATGGAGTCTGAACGCTTCCCCCAGGTCAACTACTGGCATTCTGATCAGTGCAACATGATTAACGGAACTTCCGGGCAAATGTGGGCACCGTTCATGACTCCTGAATCCTCGCTGGAATTCTACAGCCCTGAGGCCTGCCGGTAACTGCTCTGATGGGGGACCTTCTGGGCCTCTGGGGAGGCTGCTTCCTGGATGGTTCATGGCCATAGCCGAATCCAGTGGCCTTTGGTGGGCACTTGGAAAGTGTTTGATTCTTGTATATTTAACTCATTTGCCCAGGGTCATAGCTCTTTGGCTACACCCTGAAGAGCCAGACTCCAGCTGGTGGGGCTTTTGCAAGGCCTAAAGAGAGTCTGCTGGTCAAGAAGGAAGGGAGAGGGACATGGTCAAGGTTGCAAACAGGGAGCTGTGAAAGGCAAGAGATGGTTTCCCTATGGTGGAAAAATGGTCTGAGAAAGAAGGAAAACCCCAGTTACCATTTGGATGCTGAGAGCTCAGCTGCGGGCTCAGTTTTATAACCCAGGAGACCGGACATGTGCTGTGGTCCCTGGAGCCCTTTTCTGGGCATTGCTGTATCCTCTGTTCTATTTCATCTGGAAAAGTCATTAATGTGAACTGTGGCTTATCTGCTTGAGAGACAATGTGCCCTTTGTGCTTAAATACTTCAGTGGGTGTTTTCTAAAAACAAGGACATTTTCTTATAGAGGAAATTTGACATTGACATAATACTATTGTCTAAGCTGGCACTAGCCAATAAACATAGAATGCAAGTCACATACTGCAACTTTAAATTTTCTAGTAGCTGGGAGGCTGAGACAAGAGGATCGCCTAAGCCCAGGAGTTGGAGGTTGCTGTGACCTGTGTGATGCCATGGCACTCTACAGAGGGCTATAAAGTGAGACTCTGTCTCTATTTAAAAAAAAAAAAATTCTAGTAGGTACATTATAAAAAGTAACAAAATATGAGTCTTTTTATCTTTAATACTATATTTTAGTTGGCTTGATATTTCCAAAATATTATCATTTCTAATATTATTGAAGAGATTAAAAAAAATTTTGGTGGCAAGTCTTAGAAATCTGGAATGTATTTTACGCTTATAGCACATCCCAGTTTGGGTTTATCTCATTTCAAAGGGCAGCAGGTGGCCATGTGTGATGAATGGCTGCCATGGAAATAACAGCACAGGGCATGTTCGAGTTGAGAAGTGCTTTCAAGAAAACACAAAAGGGGGGATGGACGGAGGGTGAAAGGGATGAGTGTGGGGGATGGTGCTGCCACTGAGGAGGCGACAGCTGAGCTAGGATCTGATGTGGAAGGTAGAGACTTGAGGGAAGGGCATTCCAGGGAGAGGGAGCAGCATATGCAAAGGCCCTAGGCACAACCAGCAAGGAGCCTGAGGGAAGCCAGGAGGATAGGCCCAGTGAGCAGAGGGAGCAGGGAGCTAGACCCCAGAGAAGCTTGTGGGCCATGATGAGGATGACAGATCTTAATTGCAGGTTAGACTAGAAAGGACTGCAGGGACACATTGTATTTTGTTCTTGTTTTACATCTCGTTCTGGCCGGGGAGGTGTTGGGTGGGGAGGCAGGGTTGGAGCTGGGAGACCAGGTAGGAGGCTGCTGCAGTTCTCAGTCTAGATAGTGGTGGTGGGGACCCAAGAGGTGGCAGTGCGGGTGGGGAGAAGTGGCTGGATCTGGGCAGCCTTCAGCAAGGCTTGCCTCCAGCTGTGTGGTCTGCAAGTCCTCTCTCCATCCACCAGACTTCAGTTCTTCGACCAGACCTTAACTTAGCTTCAGTCACCTCCTGGTCTGTCCCTGCAGGTCCATGAAGCTAATATACAAGGAGCCAGGGGTGTTCCAAGGCATCCCTACCTACCGCTTCGTGGCTCCCAAAACCCTGTTTGCCAATGGGTCGGTCTACCCACCAAACGAGGGCTTCTGCCCGTGCATGGAGTCCGGAATTCAGAATGTGAGCACCTGCAGGTTCGGTACGTGCCGTCCCGTGCCGGGAGGGCAGGGGGGTGGAGGGGTGGTGAGGAGTTTATCTGTCCCATGTCTGCCTAATCTCTGGCCTCTGTACTCTTGATAATCCCATCAGGTTGGAGATTATGAGGACAGCAGAAGGAGGATTTGAAAAAGAGGAAATGCTGTGTGTGTTCGTTGCTGCCTCAATAGATTGCCATAAATGTGCTGACTTGGAATAACACAAACTTATTATCTTGTAGTTCTGTAGTGCAGAAGTCTGTGCAGGACTCACTAGACCAAGACCAAGGAAGTAGGCTGTATCCCCTCCAAGGGTGCTTGGGGGGAATCAGTCTTTGTCTTTTCCAGTTCTAGAGGCTGCCTGCACTCCCCGGCTCACAGGCCCACCCTCCACCTTCAAGACCAGCAATGTGGCATCCTGTCCCTTCTCTGTCCTGCCACCCTCTCTCTGCCCCCCTTCTTCCTGCTGTAAGGACACTTGAGACTACAGGGAGCCCACCTGGGTACTCGAGGACTACAGTTTTAAAGGTGGCTGATGAGCAACATCACTTCCCCTTTGTCCTGTGACCTGACTTAGTGGGAGGCTCTGAGGAGTAGGGTGTGGACATATTTGGGGGTGGTCATATTTCCTCCCACACTCTGACTTTTAACTTGAGAATGTGGCTTGGTGGGAAGGGTCCTTTACCCCATTCTGGGGTGAAAAGAAAGTACAGATGGCCTGTGTGTTACATGCACTCCTCCTGTTCAGTGATGTGTAGCTGCAAACTTGGGTGTGATTATGGGTGCTGGCCTGGTGTCCCCTGGTGTCTTTGGTGTGTTTCAGTTGTATGCCAGTCCCCGAAACACCCCTGCCTTGGTTGTTCAGTTTGGACCTTTGAATGTCAGTTTGAGTCCCCTTTCCTCCTTGATCCCCCATCCAGCACGGAAGCTCAGGTTGCTTTACTTCCACGGAGGATCCTGAGCCCTCCCTCTCTCCTGCCCACTCCCCCCACCTCCTGGCTCATAGTCCAGGCCATCAAGATGTCTCACTTGGTCCTTCCAGACCCCTCCAGTTGTCCCCTGTCCTACAATTCCTTCCCTAGACCATGCAGTGTGGCTACCACAGGCCTAGTGTGGTTGTTTAAATTGAAACTGATTTCAACAAAATCAAACTAAAAAGGCCGGTCCTTTGTCACCCTGGCCACATGTCAGATGCTCAGCAGGTGCGTGTGTCTGGTGGCTGCCCTCTTGGCTGGTGCAGGTGGAGCAGGAGATGTTTTTGGAGAACACTGCTGCTCATGGAAGCCCAGGAGGGGGGCTCTGCCTTTCAGCAATGCAGATTGTCACCTAGTCTTTGCTTAAAATACCCAGCAGCTCCCTGTGTGTTTACCTGAAGTCCAAACTCCTTAGGGCTCAGCAGGGTCTGGTCCTGGCTGGCCTCTCTGATGTCATTGCTTCCCATGCTATGCCCCCTCATTATTCTTTAGCTCCTTGCCTTCTCCCTGTTTCTAGAGTATATCAAGTTGGGTCCCACCTCAGGGCCTTTGCACTGGCTGTTCCCCCATGTTCTTTCTTGGGATCTACATGGATCCTTCTCTCACCTTCCTTTGGTCTGTTCATGTGCTGTGTCTGATTCCTGCTCTGAAGTTGCCCCCCACCTGCTCTCTATCCCCCACTTTCTCCTTTTTTTTTTTTTTTTGTAGAGACAGAGTCTCTCTTTATTGCCCTGGGTAGAGTGCCGTGGCGTCACACTACTCACAGCAACCTCCAGCTCTTGGGCTTAAGCGATTTTCTTGCCTCAGCCTCCCGAGTAGCTGGGACTACAGGCGCCCGCCAGCGCCCGCCACAGCGCCCGGCTATTTTTTTGTTTTGCAGTTCGGCAAGGCTGGGCTTGAACCCGCCACCTTCGGTATATGGGGCCGGCGCCCTACTCGCTGAGCCACAGGAGCCGCCCACCTCTCTAGTTTCTTAAGTTCATTTCAGAACCAGTGGTTTCAGAAACTGAAAGACAATACCCCCAATACTTACACACACACACATAAGGTATCAATGTGCCAGGAAAGTGATAAAATGTTAGGAAGCCTTTTTTGTTGTTGCTTAGTCAGCACCATATAAATTCAAACAGCAGGCTTGGCGCCTGTGGCTCAACGGGCTAAGGCGCCAGCCATGTACACCTGAGCTGGCGGGTTCGAATCCAGCCCCAGGACCTGCCAAACAACAATGATGGCTGCAACCAAAAAATGGCCGGGCGTTGTGGCGGGCGCCTGTAGTCCCAGCTACTTGGGAGGCAGAGGCCGGAGACTCGCTTGAGCCCAGGAATTGGAGGTTGCTATGAGCTGTGATGCCAGGGCACTCTATCCAGGGTGACAGCTTGAGGCTCTGTCTCAAAAAACAAACAAACAAACAAAACAAAATACTAAGTGATGATGAGGATTATCAACTGAGTGGGAATGCATACACTTTGGATTATACATTGTAATTAGATGGCAACAATGTCCATGTATATACATTGTTGCCATGCAATTATACTCCTAGACATTTGACAAAAATAGAAATATATAATATATGTTGACTGAAATAAAATTCATAGCAGTACTAGTGACAGTAGTCCAGAAGTAGAAACAGCATAAACATCCACCAGCCCTAGAATGAATATGTAAAACATGATCTATTCATGATAGCAGTTCATTTAGCATTCATTTAGTTCTGTAGCAGTTGTAAAGAATGAACTACAACTACATGCCCACAAAAGAATGATATGATTTCATTTATATATATTCAAGAGCAGACAAGTCTAATGGTATTAGAAGTTGGGATAGTAGTTGATAGGGTAGTTTTGGGTTGCAGGGCTTGATGTGAGGCCACTCCTCTGGTGCTGATAGTGTTCTGTTCCTTTTTTTTTCTTTCTTTTTTTTTGAGGCAGAGCCTCAAGCTGTCACCCTGGATAGAGTGCCATGGCATCACAGCTCACAGCAACCTCCAATTCCTGGGTTCAAGCGAGTCTCTTGCCTCTGTCTCCCAAGTAGCTGGGACTACAGGCTCCCGCCACAACGCCCAGCCATTTTTTGGTTGCAGCCGTCATTGTTGTTTGGCAGGCCCGGGCTGGATTTGAACCCGCCAGCTCAGGTATACGTGGCTGGCGCCTTAGCCTGTTGAGTCACAGGCGCCGAGCCAGTGTTCTGTTTCTTTATCTGGGTTTTGTGGGTAAAGTTTATTATTTATGGTTGTTTATATGTATTAACATTTCAATATAAATATTCCTTAATGAAAATCAGAGAGTTTAAACATTGGCTCATATCCCTCCAGTAGCTACCCTTTCATTTAAAAACACACAACATAAACCTAGTAACAGAATTAGGACAATAGTGAGCACATTTTCAAAGAATCCCTGAATGGTAAGTAGTTGTGTATGAGTGCGCTACATAACATTTTGCTGATCTTTGGTTTATATATTGAAATACAATGTAGAGAATTTGTTCCCTTTGTTACTATATGACAAATATTAGTACATTCTTTTACAGTTGAGTGGCAACCAACTTTTTAATCTTAACTATGAAGTTTACATTATAAATGAAATAATGTTTCCAAGTTTTCAAATTTACCATAACTCATACATGTTTGATAAAAGTTTCTTTTTTTTTGAGACAGAGCCTCAAGCTGTCCCCCTGGGTAGAGTGCTGTGGCATCACAGCTCACAGCAACCTCCAATTCCTGGGCTCAAGCGAGTCTCTTGGCCCCACCTCCCAAGTAGCTGGGACTAAAGGTGCCCACCACAACTCCTGGCCATTTTTTGGTTGCAGCCATCATTGTTGTTTGGCGGGCCCAAGCTGGATTCGAACCCGCCAGCTCAGGTGTACGTGGCTGGTGCCTTAGCCCTTTGAGCCACAGGCGCTGAGCCTGATCAAAGTTTCTTGACATATATATGTGGATATGGCTAATGTTTTTGTATTGCCTCTTCAAGAATAGA